>JAHWFP010043213.1:69710-98696 GCA_023313725.1 Lithobius niger | reverse complement strand
ATGACCAAGTTGTCGACGTGCCATTAAGCCTCACTCCCCCCCCCCCCTTATAAAAGCGAGAGCGCGAAGGCTTTCGGCATTCATTTTCCTCCAGGGGTGCCTACCCGACACCTCGTCCCTTGGTTTATCGCCTTTCATCAGAATTTGGATTTACCGAAGATGGCTGCTGCATCCGAAGTTTCCGTTTCTCCTGCCGTTCGCCCTCATGCTCCTACTCTGCCTTTCACTCTCGCTCGCCGCTGGGTCTCTGTGCTAGACCTCGCCGCCATTGGGCCTTTCCTTCCCGCATCCACCATCGACGCTCCTTTCATCGCCTACAGCCGAGACGAGTCGCCGTTCCAAGCGGGCCAAAGAACTCCTCCCGCCGCACCGTTGGATCTTTCATCGCTACAACGCGATGTCCAATTGGCGAAAGACAACCTCGGGGCTAAGAAAATCCTTCACCGTGCCACCGCCGGCTCCCAACTCTTCCCTTGGACCTTTCATCTGCTTCTTCTCGCAGGGGCCGTAGCGTCACCGGCAGTGAAGTTCACCATATAGTCCGTGAAGCTCTTCAAGGGAAAACGCCCGACAACCCGATGCCGCCACCGTCGTACACGTCTGCTGCCCGTCTTGTCCGCACTCACGATTGGGTTACGTCGACCGCTAGCCACGAAAGCCACAAACGCGGCCCCCAATCCCCAGCCGACCCAGCCAAGAAACGAAAGACCGTCGATCCACCGGTTGTGTCGAGGACCCTCCCGGCAAATCAACCCTCGGCTCCGGCAGCTCAAAACCTGCTTTCATCACTGCACCAACCAGCGTCCTGTAAGAGAAAACACTTTCCAGACGACCCGGCTGATGATCCTACGATCCCATTTGCATCACTCCTGAAGACTGTGGAAGAGACAGTCCCGGACTGCTTTCTGGATCCCATTGCATCACTCCTGAAGACAGTGGAAGAGACAGTCCCGAACTGCTTTCTTTTCAAGCCATTATAAACAGCTGACGCTCCCGTCATCAACAGAGCAACCAAAGACAGGACTTGGCTTTGCTCTCAGTGAAAAAGACGCCAAACCCACAACCTTCTCGGCCAGTCGACCACACTACTAACTTGCCTACTTTGCAATGGGGGTTTCCTGCTTGGGAAAGGCGACCTGCTCATCCTCGACAAAGAACCTCCAGCTCCCCGCACCGGCCGGGAAAACAGTTCTTTCGTCCACTCGGCGACGGCGCCACAAATCCCCCAAATTTCGACACTTAACGCAGAATGTGAATTCCTTTGCGGGGAAGTCAAGATGGACTTCGGAACTGCCCTTTCCATTACAAAGAAAGCTGAAATTCCCACTTTCATCCTTTTCGAGAATGACAAATGCCTCTGCTTGAGCTTAACGGGCAGCATCACAGGCAGACGTACTTAACGCTGCCGTCAATGCACTTTGCGAGAAGCTTTCACCTGATTCTACCGCGGAAGATAACCGCAACCTTTCATCCCTTATTTCACAACTCTTCCAAAAAGCCAGCTTTGCGTCCTTTTACTCTCTCAATTGGGCAATCAGGGCCTTATTTAACAACACCCTCCTGCTCCGGAAAATAGCCCACTCGTCGGCCAACAACCTCAACGTGCCAACACGCCATCGACTCCAGAACCAACCAATCCCACGAGTTTGACACTCTTCTGAGGCCTTATCCCGACTCTTGCGCCACACCTGGACATCTCCAGAAAACCTAAGCTTCATCGTCAGAACCTTTCATCAAATCGGCCCTTTCATAAGAACAGGTAACCCAACCCCCTTCCTCCGACGGATAATTGGAACACAACCACCAACCCACCCAACCATTCCAACGAAAGCCGTTCCTCTCAACCGAGGCAACAGCAGCCATTTCGTGCCGACACACCACGTCCTCGTTCCGGCCAACACAACTAACACAAGTGTGCCGCAACTCCCGGTCGACGCAGCCGGTAGGGGGCAGAAGCTCCTTTCGGAAGAACCAACAGTGACGCCTTTCACCTCTCCTGCTTTCCAGTTGGTGCAAGACTCCGCCACTTCTACCCGGCATGGCAGAACTTCACCCACAATGCAGAAATTCTCTCGATAATAAAACACGGATTTCGTCAGGCCCTTCTGGCACAGCCTCCACTATCGGCCTTCCCACCCTGGAACTTTGCACCGCAGATTTCAGATTCTCTTTCATTCGAAGTCCCGGAACTCTTATGGAAAAAGCCATCAGAGAATGCCACAACCCAGGACCGGGGGTTTTGCAGCACGATCTTCACTCAACCAAAGAAATCGGGAGGCTTACGCCTAATTTTCAACATGAAACCACTCAAGTTCATCCTCAACGACCATTTTAAGATAGAAACTTTGGAAACAATCCATCTTTCATTCAAACGAAAAAATTGGACAGTGTCGGTCGACTTGGAGGACGCTTATCTTCACGTCCCCCTACATCCGGCATCAACCCATCTTTCGCTTCTTCTACAACCAAAAGATCTACGAATTCTGTTGTCTTCCCGTCGGGTTAAACGCTGCTCCACTTATCTTCACCCTTGTTCTGAAACCAATTCTCGCAAACCTTCACCAACAACAAATCCAAGCCAACGCTTACCTGAACGACTGGGCACTCAACGACCTAGACCCACAGAAGCTCGGAACTCAATAGAGACGGGACGATCTCCTTACTCAATCAACTGGTTTTCGGAGTAAACCAAGCAAAATCAAGATGGACATCTGCTCAATCCTTCACCTTCCTCGGGGTCTCATTCAATCTACAATCGGGAAGAATCATTCCCGCATTAGATCACATTCAAGACCTCCTACACCACATACGCCTGCCTCTTCTGCAACCAAACAAGCTTTTCACCCCGGGAACTCAACTCCCTAATTGGCAAAATGGACGCCATGGCAAGCCTTGTCCCTTACGGCCGATGGATGGTCAGGCCCCTGCACCATCACCGAATCGACAACTGGTCAATCAATCAAAATCACCCAGACAAGCAGATGCCTTTCGACAAAGCCTTTCCTTTCGAGACTCTCCTTTGATGGTCGGACATCACAAGCCTTACAAAGTCAATGTCTCTCCACGAACCCCCACCCGACCACCTCGTCTTCACCGATGCATCCGAAGAAGGATGGGGAGGCCATCTAAATAACCTCGAAGTATCGGGCTCATGTCCAACAACAAACAAGGAACACATCAACATTCTCGAACTTCGTGCAATTCTTCTAGCTTTCCAACACTTCCTGCCACAAATTCAAAACCTAGTAATTCAGATTCAAGCTGACAACACGACAGCCCTGGCTTACATCCGCAAGGAAGGTGGAACAAAATCAAGATCCCTGCACAGCCTGGCTTCCGAAATCTTCAACCTGTACATTCCAAACAACATCACCCTGCTGTCATTTCACATTTCAGGCAACAGGAATGTGATTGCAGACTCTTTGTCCCGCCGGAAACCACCAACGGGCGAATGGTGCCTCAAGAAATCCACCTGTGAATATCTCTTCAACATCTGGGGCACACCGATGTTAGACCTATTCGCCACGAAACAAAATGCCAGACTTCCCCTTTCTACATCAGCCCAATTCTGGACGAGAACGCAATGGCAGTGGATGCCCTGACTTTCCCATGGACCAATCTGTTCGCATACCTTTTTCCACCCTTCCAACTGTTACCATAGGTTCTTCAGAAAATCGAAGAAAGCCAGAGCCCATTCCTACTAATAGCCCCGCTTTGGCCATCAGCACCCTGGTTTCCATTCCTTCTAAACCTAGTAGTCACCACCCTAAGAAGTCTGCCTCTTCTACCAGATCTTCTATCTCAACAGAAAGGGTCAAAACTACACCCGAATCTTGCAATCCTCAACTTACATGGGTGGCTACTTCGTCAAACTCCTCAATAAGGCTGGAATTCATCGCGAAGAGGCAGAACGCATCGCTTCAAAGGCAACCAGAGACTCAACAAACCGCATGTACGACAGCCACTGGGCAAAATGGATTCATTGGTGTATCGCAAGGAAAACTAATCCAATCGACCCCCCTTTACCAAACCTCCTTAAGTTCTTCAGCGACCTTTGTAACATCGGCAAACTGAAAGGTTCAACAATCCTGGTCTACCGTTCAGCATTAAACTAGGTTTTTAAAGCTGTAAACAAAACAAAGCTTCTTGACGATTACCGTATCTCGGCTTTATTACACTCCTTCGAAAACGAACTTCCAACATCTAGATGAACCGTAACCGATTGGGATCTATCCCTCGTCTTGGAATCCCTTATGAAAGAGCCATATGAACCTATGCAAGACAGTTCACTTCACGTCACGGAAAACTGTCTTCGTCGTAACTGTGGCAGCAAGCCTCAGGTGTTCCGAAATTCAAGCCCTCTCTGCTGACCCAGCCTACTGCATTTTCGGTCCCAACTTCTCCTCTGTCACTCTTCATCCTAGACCAACGTTCAAAGCTAAAACGCAAAAAACTTCTGAACCATCAAAACCAATCACGTTCCCAGCCCTTTCAAACATCGTAGGTAATGAACCGGAACGCCTCCTCTGCCCCGTGAGAGCACTACGCTTCTACCTAGCTCGTACACAACACGAAGACATCTGCAAGGGAAGAAACCAACTTTTCCTTCCGGTTGACCCCCAGACCGGCGAAACCTCTGCCTCAATGATATCCCGCTGGACCAAAAAGACAATCAAAGCAGCTTATGACAAACAAGGCACGAGCAAGAGCATGAGGGTGACGGCACATGAAGTCAGCTATCTCCACATCATGGGCCACCACAACGCCACTCCAATCGAAGAAATCCTGGCATCACCAATCAACCTTCACCTCCCACTACATGAGGGATATGGCAAGAGAAAAACAAGGACTACACTGGCTGGGACCAATCGTCGCAGCCAGAACTGTGCTCAAACCCCCTTAGCGCTAAGAACGAAGCAGAAGCAAGTCATCCAGATGAAAACAAGACAGACAAACAACGGTCTTTTTCAGGACCTCCAATCCCTACGAAAGATATCCAAATCCTTGTTTCCTCACAATTCTGAATAAAGTGCGAAATTTTTCTCTTCCAAATAAAAATTTTTTTGGGGAAAAGCCTGCTTGCATCCCGTGGTGCTCGTCACCGATCTTTGACGAGGTCTCCTGTTAATGCAAAATTAACAGGTTAATATGTTTTGGCAAATAAGAAAGCACATTTTGCCGGCCCCCAGCAAGGCCGGCTAAAAATGGTTTCTTTTTGCCTAAAACATACTTAACCTAATCCTGCCCTATCTCTCCTCTGAGTCACGGCCTGACATATTGAGAGGAAAGCCTTCGCGCTCTCCCTTTTAGAAGGGAGGACTGCACCGCGCATGCGCAGTGGGGCATGCAAGCAGGTGTCTGCACAGCCGAAGAAACCTCCAGGGGACATTCCATTGGGATAATGTAATGCAAAATTAACAGGTTAAGTATGTTTTAGGCAAAAAGAAACCATTTTTAGCCGGCCTGGCTGGGGGCCGGCAAAATAAATGTTCTTTTAATAATTTAAAGAAATTGCGAAGTTCCATTACATAAATGCGCTTACGAAAATATTCAACTAGCAGTACCCAGGAGACCTTGACATAACATCCACAGGTTATTCTTCCATTACAGCATCGTTTACTGCTTCCGAAATCTTTTTTTGATGTTTTTAATACAGTAGAAGCACTTTTAAAGTTGTTCAATAATCACCATCGTTGTAGTCTGTGACCGATAGGCCTTACGTTTAGTTGCCTAAACAATAGCAAGAGTTTCACACGTTTTGAATGGCCACCTACCTATTGAATCTGTTAAGTTTGTGGGAGTAATCTGCACCAAATAAATCGTAAAATCCAAGGAACGGTGATTACTGGAACAGAATACGTTAGTTGATTGCTGACTGTATAGGAGGCCAAAAGTTTATTATAACGTTGTTGGTCTTTGTTGACTAGCATTTTAGAGCAACTTAACCGCCATGAGCAACCATCTTCGAATTGAACAGTGCAATGCATGATGGTACTTTTCCGTAAAGTAACTAATAAAAAATAAAAGTAACTAATTTGTTTTTAAACTTAATTGAAACTTTTAAATTAAACTGAATCTTTTGTGTTAATAAATTGTAAATTTAAAAATATTTCTTTTTTTTTTTTATTAAACTAGATATGTTTGTGGTATTAAATTATAAATATTAAATTGATATATATTTTCACACATAAATTTGATATTTTATATAATATGTTTATGTTCAAAATGAAGCAGTAGGCTAGGCTAATCAATGAGAAAATCCTTAATTTAGAAAAATCTATTCTGATTAACCTAATAAGTGCTTTGTTTATTGTTTTAAATAATTTCCAGAATTTAGCAACATTGCCAAACCAAGAGTGCTGTAGCCTATAGGCATTTGTACCGTACTCTTAATGGAAATTATCACCATCTGCAACTTATAAGGGAAAAAATAAACAACTTTATTTCATCATTTTTTATGAATTATCCGGCACCGGCCCTGATCCGGGACGTAGATCTGGAACCGATCCGGCGCTAGCGTCAAATTATCCGGAACCGATCCGGATCTGGTAAAATGCTATCCGGTCGATCCGTATTTGAAAAGAATATAAAAACCACGATATCATGCCTTGTCATCAGACTGTCTCACTCATCGATCGCTCCGCACTATCCAGTTGGCCACACTTCTCCTCACGTCACCTGTCGTCGCTGAAAAACTTAAGCAACCTTGTCCAGTCACGATCATGTCATCCACCAGTCCATCCACGCCGATCATTACGAAGTTTCCCTCTTCCCCTCTCGTCATTCGATATCACATTCCCAGCCCACTACTTCTGCCACTCATCGGCAAGTCTTTTCAGTGAACCCCTTTCATCTCATCCCTAGAGTTTTTCGCAACAGGTTTCAACGAAAGCCACGACATCAACACCTTGGCATGCATATCACAAAACGTTTTCTACAAAACTGACATCAGCATCAACAACTCCCAAGCGAGAGTCGCCTCTCGGGCAACGTTCTCAACCAGCCTTTCGCGAACAGTTTTAACGAAAGCTGCATCATCTTCAACGCCTCCTAGAGGGAATCGTCTTAACTTGTCTCCTTCACACATTCCCTTGCAAACATCGCCTCGTTAACGGAAAACAAGTTTCCACAGCACCAGATAGGATTACCATCAAAGATCACAAACAAGACAGAAGATCGAACAATCTCTGACCATGCCCAAACGTTGTGGAGGTCTACTCAACCACCCATGGACTCGCCACGCGACATCCTGTATAAAGCTATAACCATCGCTCTTCCCGACAATCCAGAAAGATGCAAGTGCGCCGCCATTGCCTCCGGCATGCCAAGGATTGATTCACACCAAGTCTGTCAGAAACGCCGAACCTGTCACTGTGTCAGGAATCTGTTCAATCTGCCTCTCAATAAGCAGAGCAAACTCTTGACAGGATTACGGAAATGCAGCGTCGATCCACTCGCCAACAACACAAAAGAAGGCGGAAAAAACAGTTGGACAACCAGAAAGTTGTCAGTAACGTTCTACTAATCCTAAAAAAATCACATCAGGTTTTTCTCTCGATCTTCCTACGCACGTGAAAACAAGCTCCTTCATCGCTTTAATCATCTACTTCGCCGTCTCCATTGCCGTCTCCACTGAAAAGGAAATCTCGTTCCATTTCTCGTTCGCCATCAGTCATCTCTCGCGGTCAGTCGGCGACAGCCGCACCTCAACCTGCGTTAACAAAAAAGAAGCAAAAAAAGACGGAAGGTCTGCAAATGAAAAACAAGTTGAACCACCCCAACTCTGGGACTGTCAAAGCTGACTTGGCCAATCCTCCAATCATTTTGGCATATCGGCCGAAAGTTCCTCAATTGATCCTGCCACTATTTGCTGCGGCATCAACTAATAATCCGCCAGAAAATTCTCTGCTGATCCGATTAAACCTTTTCCCCAGCTTTATGGTCTTGCCAAAACAAACCAAATCGACCCAGGCTAAACGACGTCGCCCTCAATGGACTTCACCAACGCATCTAAACTTCGAAAGATAAATCACAACCTTCACCTATCTAAAAGAAAGTCTCGTCAACTTGACAAAAATTTGCAACCAATCATTTCCTTCATTCAGCAACTGTCTGTAAAACTCACACATCCCGCGCAACTGATGTCACCCTCACCGACGAAACATCACAACTGAATCAGTATATCTCCAAACTACGTTTTGAGCTGAAACTCGCAAACTCGAAAATGAGGCTCATTTCTCTAGTTCCCTGCGGTGCGCAACGTGTTTGGCGCTTACAACTCTGTCGCTTATCTGCAACCTGAAAGCCAACTTAACCGCCACTCACCAATCCTACCAAGGCTCATGACCCTCGCCACTTTCCCTCACACTCAAGTCAGTCGACTCTTTGAAGGACGGGCCCCATCATCCCAACGATTCCGCTTGAACCAATAAGCTCAAACAGCCAAGAATCGTCAGCCAGGAACAACAACATATCTTCTGCCCCATGGTTCCCTCTTAAACCACAACATAGCATCAGAATAGATAGCAGAAAACTCGTCGCTCCCAGCGGACAAGTGCACTGCATACTTGGTATGGCAATACGACAACGCCTATGATTTTAACCTAATTTACACTGAGTTAAAACAGTGCTAGACCACAAAACAAGAGAAATGCGTGCAAAGCGTGCCGTTCGTCAGCCAAAGGATATTTCTTAGGGTTTAGCCTCTGTCGCTAAAAAGTTAAGAATGTAATTGCATCACGCCGCGTGCCCCTTTTCGTGCTGAGGAACGTGGGCCATCTTCCCAGTCATCGCAGTCCAAGCAACCGTGATCACATCCTATCAACGGGTGTCGATTCTTGAAACACATGAATTACCCATCCTTCACGTCCAGGGTTTGGTAAAACCCGGGATTTTTCGAAAAAACTCTGCCCTGCTGGGTTTTATCTAGTTTCATTATTATGGACCCCATACACAAAGGGAAAAACCTACCGTTGGAGTGTGAAGATGCAGCAGAGGAGTGGGTAGTGGCACATCCCTTATGAAAAATTCTCAAGACATGCAATAAATAAAAAATCACGAAATTCCATGACTAATAGGGGCAATGACTTATGATTTATTATGATTGATTATGAGAAATCCTGATAGTGTATCATGAGAAATCATGATAGCAGATCATATGACAAGTCATTGTCCCGATTAGTCATGGAATAGTCATGATTATTTTCCTTGCATATCATGACAATTTTCATAAGGGGTCATCCAGAGTTTTGGGCTGGAGTGCATGCTGAAACATGGAATAGTCATGATTATTTTCATTGCATATCATGACAATTTTCATAAGGGATCATCCCGAGTTTTGGGCTGGAGGGCATCAAGCTAGAAGACGAAGCTTTCTATCCCAAGTCACTGTTTAAGGAGAGTATCAAACCAAGCTTCAGCCCAGCAAAATGGTGGCAACTCATGAGCAAGAAGAACTAAAAATCAAAGAAACTAACAGAAGGCTTTCGTGATATTTTTGGGGTCCTTCTTTGTGCTCCACCTAGCTGTGCATTAACTGAGCGGGTTGTTTCCAACATTTGGACTTGTTTGGTCTAAGTTTGGAAACAGATTCGGTACAGATAGAGCCCTGAAATTAGTTAAAGTATACCGTTACTGACGAGCTAAACCAAATTACTGGTGACTTGTATTAAAACGGCAAACAATCAACATTTTAATGACAGTTTAAATGACATTTTAACAGGCTTGTTGGTTCATGCATTCATTCATTTTACTTAGTTTTTGTTGTTGAAAAAACCCACATTAGATTTTTTGGTGGGTTTTTTCAGGCAAACCCTGTTCCAAGTCCCAAGATTTTCTTTCAAACCCCTGAATCAGGAAAACGAAGACGTCACTATCAAGAAAAAGAAAATGGACGAAACAAACAACGTCTGGAATTGTCTTTCATCCACACCCACACCAAAACAAATTGTTTATATTGCAGCGAAGTTCAAGCTCTATCCTTTGATCCTGCCTACTGTTTATCTTTTGAAGACTTTAAAAGCTGTCTCATTAACTGCAGGACTAACATTCAGAGCAAAAAACCAAATGAACCCGCTGAACTCATCATCATTCCTGCTCTCAACAATAACTGGTGATGAACTAAACGTTTTTTCTGCCCAGTTTGTGCATTACACTTCAATCTTGACAGAACCGACAGCGACGAAGTTCGAAAAGGGCATAACCAGCTCTTTCTTCCCTTCAAGAGAAGTTTCTATGAAACTACCGCCGCAGTCATCGCCACTTGGATCAAAACAGTAACTTTAAATGCTTACGAAGCATCTGTCAATTGCAAAGACAATAACATCATAGTGACAGCACATGAACTTCATCGACTCCACAACAGCATCCCCATCCCTGAAGTTCTACAAGCAGCTTCATGGAGACGTGCGTCTTTCTTCACATCGCCCTACTTCAGAGACATGACCACGCAAGCCAGAAGTGTCGTCAACCCTCCTGTGAACTAAAGAGGTAGTAAACAAACGGCCTTTTACAGGGCCACCAATTCAGAAGAGAGAACCAGATGACTGTTTTTTAACCTTTTTTTTTTTAAATAAAGGGCGAAGTCTTGACTTTTTGGGAGTGCCAGCTCCTAACCCTAGGTAACCTGTCAGGTGGTACCACTGCCATTTTTTACGAGGTCTACTGTTAATGCTAAATTTATAGGTAATGTATATTAGAAAGAAAGAATTGCCTGCCAACATCTGCAAAATTCAGCTTCTATTGCTAATAACAAAAATATACATTACGTGTACCCACCCTACCTTCCCCTCTCGAGTCATCACCATGACATACAGGTATCGTGAGGAATAGATGATGTCCGCTTTGGGTGCCCTTTTATAGGCGGGGAGCACATTCTCAACTGGGAAATTGCATTTGAAAATAAAAATGCTAAATTTACAGCTTATGTATATATTTGGGGGCCGGCAATTCTCTTTTTACGGTCCTAAAATACTTACCTTTGACAGTAGAACCTGCCAGCCTCCCGGTTTCACTTAACCGGATGGTTCATAAGAGATATGACAAAATGGTGTCACTACTTGCATTATATGGCATGCGAAGCAGCACCCGTTGCGCAAGATAGATGGTACTAAATTATTGGATGAATAATTAAATTAATTTTATTTTGGCAATGAAAAGCATAAAATAAGAAATTTTACCACATATTGCTGAAGGTAAGTATTTTAGAATAGTAAAAATAACTAAGTGTTAAAAAATTTTTTATTTTTTTTTTATATTATATTTTGAAGCATAATATGATGGTCTCAACTTACAGTATAATTACTACGACTGCAATGTTTTATGCTCGTAGACTACTTGGTCATTTTACTACAGTTTATTTTACTGAGGCATGCAACCTTTGGCCATGGACGTTAAATTGGGACTGCTGCTAAAAGTGGAGGCTTGACTTCAAATGGTTAAAAAATATACCTGAAAAACAGAAAAATTAAGGATAAAAAAAAAACCTGGCCACCCACACCAGTTTTTAAGGCCTGAGTGAGACTTAACCTTCTTTTTTTAAGTTGCCTTTGTCAAAGTTTTTGAATTCGGTAAGATGTTAACGGTGAAGATGTACTTGTACGTTTATGCAGGGAAGTTTTGTAATTTGTCCTTCGGTTTCAGGAAGCTGTTTGGTTTCTCTCGAACATAACTGCTGGCAACCAGCAACAAGTTCAGGCTGTAATCGATGCTGGTCTAATTCCTCTCATAATTCATCATTTAAGTCGGGTAAGTTGCCTTCGAAACTGCAGTTTGAGGGGAATAACTTGACAAGCAAATAATAATATTTGTTAAAACTTATTTTAAATACGTCAGTGGGGCCCCACAGAAGGAGTACGACACTGCCAAAACGTTTCAACATTTTCAGTATACTGTTTGAGGGACGCAATTGCTTTTCATGAATATTTTATATTAATAGTTATACGTGTGATTTTTAGAGTGACTTCCAGACTCAAAAGGAGGCAGCCTGGGCCATCAGCAACCTCACCATTAGTGGGAATAAGACACAGGTTGCCTATCTGGTGCAAGAAGGTGTCATCCCTCCTTTTTGTGGTCTTTTAACTTGCAAGGATGTTCAAGTTATTCAAGTGGTGCTGGATGGCATCAACAACATTCTAAAAATGGCAGCCAATCAAGCTGAAGCTATTTGCGGCATGGTCGAAGAATGTGGAGGTAAGAAAATTTCTTAACTGATCCTTTGTTTGCTTAAGTATCATTTTCCATTTTCATCAGATAATACTTCCCTTTAGCTATTGCTAAATATTTTTTATATTTATGGTCAATGCTGAAAATCTTAAATTCACTTCAAGAAGGTTTATTAGCGCCTCCCTGAACATCTCTCATGTTGTAAGTATTGGGTGTGTCATTTCGTAAGGACCCCTGTGCTCTTTTACGGAAATTATGGTATTTTACGCACATGGTGAAAAACCAACCAGAAAAAAATTGCATCCGTGGCCAAACGAAACTATTTTTTCACTTCATCAGGCACTTCAGCTAGCTCAATGGTTTTAAAACATGTCTGTCCTTAAAGTGTCAGTTAATGCCACTTCGAACGTTTCATTGCATAATATCGTAATACCGTCCCTAATCTTAACGAAATGGTTCAAACTAATTGCTGTATTTCTCCAGCAATTCAAATTTGTACCATTAAAAAAGCATCGTTGTATACTCGTGTGCAAACCCATAACTCAGTAAAATTTTGGTTTCAATACACCATTCAAATAGTTCAACCACGGACTGGACGCTGTCCCCGAATATCTGCAGGCCCATTTTTCAAAGGTGGGAAACACCATGAATAGGCCACGCAAAAAAAAATTGTTTGGTTTACGGGTGAGGTTGCGAATTGAAACACCAGGTAACCAGGCATTTTATTATATTTTTTATTTTATTTAACTGACCATATTTACCTTGAAATGTACTTAGCTCAAAGCTTGAAAGAGTATGTAGTCAGCCTAAAAAAAAAAATATTGCTAATATGTTAGTTATGTCATCAAGTATTCAAAGTTTTTTTTTAGTTTTTATCAAATAATTTGTTAGCGGTTTGAGCTAGAGGTTTGAAATTGGTACCATTGGAAAGCTCGTTTCGAGCCGGTTAAAATGATGTACTGGAATGCCAAAGACGGTCAATATTTGGCAAAAATGTGATTTTTAGCGGGTGAACCAAGATTCGGATAAAAAGTTTTGACCCGCGATAATTTAAGGCACCCGCACGCCCCTGTAAACCAAACAATTAACTTTGCATGGCCATAGACCTCTTCGCCATGTGCCACAACCACCAGCTTCCACTCTTTGTGTCCGTATTTCGGGATCACCTGGTGTGGGGAACCGACTGTCGCAGCCTGAATTGGAACGGGATGTTCGCTTATGCGTTTCTCCTGTTCCCCCTTCTTCCGAGGGTTCAGTGGCACCGGTTTGGCAGAAATCATCGTGGTTTGTGGACCTGTTGGAACTATCCAAGGAAGCTCCGGTTCCGATGACTCTTGTCGTCAGACCTTCTGATCGAATACAGAGGCACGACCCATCACCAAAACACGGCCTGTCTATTCTTCACGCATGGAGTCTTTGACCCTGAACCTGCAAGTGGCTGGTTTTTCTTTGCCTGTGACTCATCTCCTCCCTCAATGTCTTAGGGCGTCAACTGTGACGGCTTCAATGGCATGCCTGGTGTACCGAACACAGTGTTGATCCTTGCAATCCGTTGGCGGCGACTTTGGCAGCTTTCCTGGACCACCTCTTCCTGTTGGGCCGTCTCCCATTCCCATCAAGGGTACCAATCTGTCATCAACCTGTTTTGACTTACATGGGAGCTTAGGAGGCCACTGATTTCTCCACTCGTACATGCAAGTGATAACCTCCAGCTGCGAGTTTGCCATTTGTTTCCCTCCTGGAATCTTTCCCTGGTGCTGTCCCGTTTGATGATGAATCCTGGTGAACCGCTTCACAAGACATCGTTGCTTCATCTTACCCGCATGACATGTGTTTTTAGTGGCTATGGCCACGGCTGCTCACCAGAGTAAATTGGCAGCCATTTGCATCTTCGGTTTAGTAAGGATTGGTCTACTATGACTCTCTTTTCCTGTGGTATTCCAAGCCGAGAATCAGCATCCGGTTGAGGTCCTGCGCCCAGTAGTTATCAAAGTCTCTAAGCTCCAGTGGTGGACCCTTGGATGGGCGAGCGTTTACAATGTCCTGTCTGCGCTTTGAAAGCATGCCTTGAATACACCCAGCTGCCAGCTTCAATTCAGCCAGCAAAATAGGACTTCTACTCGGGGCTCAACTCCTACACCAGTTTCTCCGTCATAAATCACGGTCTGGATTTGTGAGGTGATTTGCCATGCCTATGATATCTTTCGCAATTGTTTGGATCTAACCACGGAGGTGCAAGCGCATGAGTTTAGAGCGTTGCCTTTGTCTTGGGCATTTGCAGCTGGCGTACCTTTAGACGAAATTGTGACCGATCGAGCTTGGCGCAATAAGAACACTTATCATTAGCTACTACATGCAAGATATGATGGGGCTATTGGTGGTGCACAAATGAACGAACACATTATGGCTGGCATTGCAGTGGGCATGAAGTAAAGCCTGGCCGTGCTACTAGGAAGGTGTTGCCAATTTGATTCAGGTGGGTACCTTCATTTTGTTTGTGAAACTTAATGTTTTAGTATATTGTCTGGACATATTTTTGCTCTGAAGTTTAGCTTGACCCTTTTCGTGTTGGACAAAGTCAGCTAATAACTAAAGGGAAGTATTTTCAGATAGTGGTGAAAACGTTAACTTTAAAGGTTAAATTAGTTTCTTCCTTTTCGAAACAACCCTCCCCTGACCCGCTTTCACTAAACAGATAAGTTCTGCAACCGAATGTGGAGATGAGTGGCGCTGCATGCTGGGAGTGAGCATGCCACCTGGTGGTGAGCTATTGAAGCCGCTAAAGTGAAGTTTAAGGTTTTTGAGCATTTATAGAAACGCTAAAAAGCTACTAACTAAAAGTAAGTATTTATGATAAGTAAAAACTAATTTGGCTTTAAAATTTACGTGTTTTATTCAAAAACAATGTTTTTTTTTTGGTCAGTCTTCCCTCAATAGCTTAATGTCTTTCCAAGTTCATTAACAACCCATGAATATAAGGAATTCAATAACTTGTGAAGATCAGCTTGGGTTTTGTGGTTAAATGTGCTAGGTAGATGTCAACCCTTTCCAATGTCTTTCACTGCCTGCCATTTGGCGAAAGAAAGTCAACAGTTGGCGACTAAAATTTGCCAACTTGCGATATCTCTGGATACGGCTAGAGACAAAATTGTTTGCGGCTTTATGCTTACAAAGGCTATACAATAGCTTTTTCACAATAAAGCTGTGGTTAAGCAATTTTACACTTTCTTAAAATCGTAAATTAAAAAAAAAATCATGCTACATGCAAATTTTTGCAAGAATCTTTACAAGTTAATGGCTTATTCACTTCCAAACTTTTTCAAATATGTGAATTAATTTAGCTTTGCATCAGATCTTGTCTCTGGTGGATTCTTGGAAGCTTTATGCAAGACAATTTTTTTAAACCTAAGGCCCGTTTAATAAATTCCGTCATTTTTATATTTATCTTTTTCGTGTGTTATTTTAACAGGTTTAGACAAAATTGAAGCTCTTCAGAACCACGAAAATGAAGAAATTTACAAGTTGGCTTATGATATCATTGACCAGTACTTTTCGGATGATGTAAGTATTCATAAACTGTCTTACTTTCTTAAGCCAAGAAAGTTGTATATTTGGTGCTCATATTGTACCATAACTATTGTGCCTACAGCTAATTGTACTACTTGGATAGCCAATTTTAAACTAAAAACAGATAGTGCTCTAGCATAAAGCAATTATAAGCTTTAATAAGCTTTTTTACATTAAGGCCATTTAAAAAAAGAAAGTTTCTCGGTCGCCACCAAAAACCCTCTCCAACCTTTTTTTTTAATGTCCTCGCTGTGTTCGACTTGTTGCAGAGTATTCCATTAGTGATTGACTAATTTATTCAAAGATTCAGCAAATGTGTAATCGAGATGCGACATCTAAAGTGAGTAACTCAGGGTTCATAGGGGTTCTTGAAAACCTGGAATGTCGTGGAAAATAAAAATGAAAATCCAGGCCTGGAAAAGTCTTTAAAAACCCGAAAAATTCCTTATGTCCTGGATTAATAATCCTGAAAATTCCCATAACAGAAAATCACCTTTGTGTTTACCGGTTCAGACTTCAGTGTACAACGTAAATATTAACATAAAAAATAACAAAACAAAAAAAACTAATTGTAACACCAGTAGTGATGGGTCGGTAACCGAAACCGATTTGGATTTTGTTTCGGTTTTTCGTACGGTGTCTGAAAAATCAAAAATTGATTTGTTTTTCTAAAAATTAAAAAAAAAATTAACATTTTCTATGTATAAAATGAGAGCAAAGCTCCTAATCATTAAAAAGAAAACAGTGGAAAATGGTGCCATGGTCTATGATGCTGCTGAAAGTGAAAGCAGGAGTTAGAAGCTAGTAATACTACTGTTACAAGAAAAGAAAAAACCGAAACCAGAACCGAAATCAAAAAAATGAAACCGACCCATCCCTAAACGCCAGTGTTAGTACATTTCACCAGTGTAATTTAATAACAAAATCTGTCAGTGTTAATCATATTTAAAAGACATTTATCTTTTAATTGTCTTATTTTCTCGTAATTACTCTTTTCTGACAATTGAATTTTCATTTACCAGTCCTTGAAAAATCCTGGAAGAGTCCTGGAATTTTAAGGTTTCAGACGAGTGTGAAACCTGGTGAAGGTTTCAATACGTTAGCATTTGTTTGATGTTTATCAACCCGCCTGCCCACACAGAAAATAAACAACTTTCTCTTTTTAAGTGATTTGAACATTACGGCAGACACCATCACTTTAAAATAGCGACAAGGCTGCCTGCAAGTATATATAATATTTACTGTACAGTATGTTTCTGGCAGTCTCGTCACTTTTGGATATGAATAACTCCTGAAAACAAGAGCTGTTTTCATGGCTCTAGTTCCGTAGCTGTCTTCAGCCATCTTGTTTCCTTCCTACCATAAAAAAAAAGGGTTTGTGCACTGGCTTCTTAAAAAGCCTTGAAAATGGGAAATTTGTTCTCGTAGCCTTGACATTTTGTTAAGGTACTATGCTTGATAAAATTACATCAATTAGTGTAATAGTAATAAATACATAAATAAATATTGTAAGCCGAATGTATTTTGTCTGTGAATGAACCTTCCCTGTATTGGAGTGGGGGTAGAAGGAAAAGGTGCTACGCAGTCCAAGCAAGTTGTGCCAGAAGGGGCAGCTGAGAAGGAAGATTTGTTATTAAAAATATTTCAATGAAGACATGTAAAAATGAAAAAATAAAATATTAGAAGCAGAAAAAATAAGTTGCGAGCAACAACTGCTATTCTCCAAAGTGCTCAGAGCATGCTTGTAGAAACAAGTGGCTGATTTTGTTATGAACTTGTAAAAGTTGTGTTTAACTCTTGTGATAAGTATGTTAAATTAATATATAGTAAGGCTGCACTGTACCAACTTCCGATCCGATACCGGTTTTAAAAATTTTACTGGTACTAATATCCAAAAATTTTATCTCCACTTTTTCACAAACTGTGTAGTTTTCTGCAAAAGTCCAATAATTATTAAAATTAAAATAATTTAAATCCCACAGTTAAAACGTAGCTAAGAAGAAAACTTGGCGATCTCCTCAGTAAAATGCCGCGAACTGCATGTCGTAATCTTGAACGGTTCCAGAGTTATCGATATTTCTGCGAAAGATACCAATCCCGCAAATATCTGCAACCAGTATCAGTATCGGTGCAGCATAAATACACAAGCAGAATTGTTGTGGGGGGGGGGGGGGGGGGACAATATTTTTATTAAGGTAAGTTGTAAATGCATCATGAGATAGGAAGAAAACTGAAATGTATTATTTATTGTTGATAAACCTCGCAAGGTACAATCAATCGGCGAGCAGGATGAAGGGGAAGCAGATGAGTCAGACATATTTTTCTGCTGTATCCCGGAGTGCTGCAGTGCCCTGATAATGAGTCTAGCTAGCGGGCAGAGGCTCATCTGTAAAAATCTCTGGCTCGCTCCATCTTCTGATAGCCACGATTCCAGTGTTGATAACTGTACCAAGCGAGGTGGCCCAGCTCAGAGACCTTTTATAGAGAGATGCAAAGATTACTAGCAGGCTAGAGAAAAAAATTTCTACGCAATTTTGAAATGTCGGGGGATACATCATGCGTGAAAAAGAAAGTAATATAAAAAAAAACTAAAAGTAGGTATAGAAAAAAAATGAAAAGTAGTAATGTAAAATAATGGGGAATAAAGAAGGTACCCCTGGCAGCACCCCTTGTTCCCCAAACAGCTATAGATACACCTAGTATGATTACAAGGTTGCTAACGACTAACCAAAAATGCTACATTCAACAAACTGGCAGCACTGTGGGGGATGTGCTAATGAACAACTTAACAACACTGGCCTATCAACGCTCCCATGGCAGTTTGCATTTGTAGGAAGTTTTGGTCTAGTTTAAGGGAACTAAGTTGCTGACCATGTTGAATGGTCTCATTACTCTTTGAAAGGATAATGAAGAAATTGGTGAAGACCTGTTCCATCAAGGCCTTAACCTATATAATTAAGTTTCTTATTACTTATCTGCAAAATACTACTTCAGTATGTGCTAAAATCGCTTATTTGTATTTGTTGCCCGAAATAAAGTTAAATTAATTTCCTATTTAAATCTTTTCCAATTACTTAGCTAATCACCCGCTAGGAGCGCTGCGCTCACCTTCCATAGTAATGCGAGCGTACTATCCATCTTGTCGTATCGCTTTGAGCACTGGTGTACTGTACACAGTGCCGCTCGTTGCTATAGTCAGTACGACTATCGCCGGTCCACTACGATGGATGATGCCTAACTCTCTCAAAACTACGGGAGTTTTCCACCCAGCATGCAGAAAATGCAGGATGTGTATAACAAGTAAAATGTGAACTTTGTGATCTTCACAACGCTCCTATTATGAAAAAGAGTTTTATTGACTTGGAAACGTTTCGGCTCAACGGAAAGTGCAATTAGATACTGAGATCGTTCATCCTCCGTTGACTATCCTTGTGTTCAAAACATTTCAAAAACTTTGTTAGATGTTCGTCTGGAAAAAATGGGCATAGATTTAACTGTCCCAGAAGTTTTTCTGTCCCATGAAACTATTGCCAAAGCCTCTCTGCCAGCGGCGATAGCAGATAAGACGAATGCCGACGAATCGCCGAATGATTTTTCGCTGTTTGGTGATACTACTATCCTGTCACCCAGCAACATCCAGCTCATTATCACGGCGGTATGAATATCCATTAAGGTCGATCTCAACATTTTATGGATATTATGAAGATGGAATTTTCATCTTAGGTTAACAATAAACTAGACTCTAAATTTGATGCTTTTGAGAAGTTCCTTTCTGATTCGTTGCTTGCGGCCAAAAAATCTAAAACCAATCCGCTCTTCTCTCCAGTCAACAACGCCATCCATGGACCCGAACGCTAACCATCCCGGAACAAGCAAGGACAGCGAGCAGGAAAGATATGCCAAAACAATGAACCACAAAAACCGACGATTCAATGAGAATCGAACGTTCTAAACACAATGAAAAAGTGAAAAAAGTGTCGCTAGCAATCCTCTTTCCTGTAAATTCTTCATCCGAGGAGTTGATACAACGCTCCGTGGAAGATGCTCCCAAATACACGGCGTTGCATGAGGATAATGCCGTAGCCTGTCAAACAGACCCTAGACCCGGAGGTGGGCAGGGCAGACTGAACTTAAATTTCTAAACCAAAAATTCAAGGCTTGAAAAACCTTGAAAATTGGCAATTTTTTTGTTAAGAGCCTTGAAATGGCCTTGAATTTTGTTAGCGGGCTATATTTGATGAAATACAGTCAATTTATGCTTAAAATTATAAATAAATAAAAAATAGTTCGTCAGCCTAATGCTTATCTTCTGTTAACGATACGACGTATCTTCGTTCGTTTTCATGTACAAGTGCGGTATTGGAAAGGCAACTTGTCCCGCGGGGGCAAAATAAATAACTTTTAAATGGATGTTTATTCAATTACAGAGTGTAGGCTAGCAAAGAGAATGAATTTATTTTAAGGTAATTTTTAACAATTTGATGTGCAAAACGGCCTTGAAATTAGCTTAGATTTGGCCTTGAAAATGGTTTCGTCTTTTGCATACGAACCCTGCCCTCCAAGACAGGTTGGGGAGCTTTTTTCAACAGAAATCAGATGTCGGGCACTTTGAACGAAGGACTACTTCTTCACATTAATTTTCCTCGAACTACGAGGAATTCATCTGGCGATTTTAACTTGGAAACCAATTCTTCAAGGGAAAGTAATCACAGTAATGGCAGACAACACGGCAGCAGTCTCACAACTGAAAAGGAGAAGAGGGACCCATTCGTCATCAATGATGGAAGAAACGTCGAAACTTTTCAAGACTTGGCAATACAATAAATCTGAAGCGTCAACTCAGACCAATTGCTGGGAAGCTTGGCCGATGAGCTTTCAAGGGAGGATCAAATACCAACAACAGAGTGGAAACTAGACCCCAAAATCTGTAAGGGCTTCTCTTGAAATCGGTAAACCTTTCGTCGACCTGCTTGCTACGAAATTCAATCACCAGTTTCAGAACTTCGTATTCCCCTTTCCAGATTAAACAGCCTGGGTGACAGTCGGACGGACACCCTCACCATCTCCTGGAACGGGCTGTTTGCATATGCATTTCCTCAGTTTTTTCTTTTTCAAGCCGTCCTAAACAAGATCCGCCAATCACAAGGAAGCTTCATCTTGATGGCACCCATGTAGTCAGCAGCTTTATGGTTTATACTCCTAATGGAGATGAAGGAAGACTGCATCCCTCTGCCAACATCGGAACTCTTCCTATCCTAACATCAAGGGAAAATAATCCACCCTAAACCCGATATTCTTCATCTTCACGGGTTAAACCGAAAACATGAAAAAAGACGGTTTTTCATCACCAATCACCAGAAGGCTTCTACTTTGTTATAGATCTTCAACTATCAAGATCTATGAAACGAAGTGAAAAAAAATGGCAAGGCTGGTGCGAAAACCACCCTTGCAATCCATCCGAAACACTTTTGGCATAGTTTCTTAAGACATTTTTTTAACAAAGGGCTTTCACCAACAGCTATTAAAGTATGCATCAACTCTTGTTATTTTGCTTCGGAAACAACCTGTCATCAACAGCAAGTTAATGCTAGCATATGAAAATGCAAGACCAACACCTTCCAAGATGGAACCTTCCACTGGTACTGGAAAGCCTTTCAAACCCTCCCTACGAACCATTACATTCGGCTTCGATCCTCCACCTATCACAAAAGACCTTTTCTAGTTGCCTTGAAAGTATCCATTACCTTTTTTAAAGCATTCTCCTTCTCAAAATGCTGTTCAGTCTAGAGAAATTAAATCCAGAAGATATCCTTCCGTGTCGCTACCCATTGTGCTGGTTTCCTGCGCAGCCTCCCTATTTAAAAGTCGAAGCGGAGCGGCATTGCTCACCTTTTCTTCTCTAAGCGCCACGGTGTTCATATCGATCCGCTCTGATCCTACGATTCCACCATGCCTCGGACCAAGGGAACTCTCATGGACGGTTCCTCGTCGGTCCGCATCCCTAACTCAAGATCCGCCAGCAGCGGACATTATTGAGGTGCTTGAACTAACCACGAACCAGGATTCCTTTGAGCATCCCCCTCCGCCACCAAATCCTTTGTTATCCGAACTCTCGATCCCATCGGCTTCTTGCGATACCTCTGCAACGTCCCCGATTCCGTGTAGTCAGCCTCTGCCGGTTCGATCCTTCACAAACGAACTCTCTCGCACTAAGGAGCGTTATGCTCACCTTAAGATTCAGATCAAGGCCCGAAAGGTTGCTGCCAAAATGGCCTCCTCCTCCTCCGGCCCTCACCTTACACATCTAGATTTGTCTTCATGCTCCTCCCAACCATCAGTTAGTGGCCGATTCGCCACCCCACGAACCGAGGGGCCGCTCACGGCCTCCCAAGCTCACGATCTTATGGATTACTCCCTTCGGACCTTCAAACGCAAAGCACCTGTCTCGGACTACACGTCAACATGATTGGCCAAAATGACAACGATCCCTATCAGACGGCGCAGGCCATTCTGACTTACCTGTCAATCTGCCTCTGCAACCTTGCTTACCCGATCCTCTACCGGTTCCGGCTAATCTCATGTCGTAAGACAAAGAGGACAATAACTTATTACTCACCCGATCCGTCCCTGTCGGACCAGCCTGATCCACCCTTTCAAGGGGATCCCGATCCTTCCGAAATCCCTCTCCCGTACTTGTTAAAAACAGTCGAGGGGATCATCCCGGATTGCTTCTTATACAAACATATTTCAAACTCCGATCCAGTTTGCTAAAACGCGGCGTCGCTACTGGCTTCGGCTTTGGGCTACATGACCAACTCCCACACCAGCCACTTTTACTCGGACAGTCAACTACGCTCCTCACAACGCTCCTTCAGACCGGCGGCGTCCTTCTCGGCAATGGAGTCCCACTTGAATTGGATGAGAATCCGCCTCCACCTCGTCCAGGCCGTGAAAATTTCTTCTTCCGTCCCATAGGAGAAGGCACAGCCAACCCAAGAAACTTTTGACACCTATCCCCAGTAGGGTGGTCCAAAAAAACTTAGGTAAAAATTTTTGGTGGGCATGTTGCTTAATGTGCTCTACTAAAAAAACTGACAGGGAAAAAAAATCACAACAATCCGAGTATATTTACAGGTCGCTCAACTCAATCAAAGTTTGCGTTATTTAAGTATTAATGTTATTACATTATGCACTTAGCTTTTGATTCTACACAAGTCGAAATGCAATGGGAAACTTTTTCTCGTATGTTTTTATTCAACAACGTTCAAAGTAGTTATTTATGGGTATAAAGGCAACGGTCTTCTCCCAACTTGGAGCAGAAACTGTTTAGTCTTTACTTCGTTGGTCAGGGAGTCGTTGAAAGTGCTTATCATGGCAGCTCCCCTTTCTGCGCTATCATTCACGACCTTAAGTGCATCCAATTTCCTCCTTCCCTCTAGAAAATCCACATTGTCTTCCCACTCCTCAGGAGGATGATCCAGGAAGGTTAACTTTATTCACAGAGACTTCTGGATGAGAAAGAAGCAAGATATCTTAGGCTCTTAGATGTTTCTTTTCTTCCTTCGGGAACCCATTGTTTACTTTGACCCCCTCCTTGATCTGTGCCATGATGTTCCTCTTCTCATCTGTTGTCACTTTCCGTGAGAAAAGAGAAACCAACCAGGTCACTTCCCCCTAGAAACCAGAGATGGCATCGGAAGGAGTTTAGGGCTGCATCAGCGATATTCTTGTTTACCACTTTGTAGTGGACAAGGTCTCAGAACCAAGTCATTGAAGTCAGCGGTCCACAGAAGTTGCATTCCATGCTCTGGAGTAGATGAGTACAACGAAGAGGTACACTTCACGGAGATCGTATCCTTGAGCCACATGTGCTTTAAGTGCGCCTGGAACCTAAGACTCTTGGGCACATAGATGGCTTTTGCTTTCCAACAGGTATGGTGGAAGGCTCCTGGTTTTCTGATAAGAGCGTGAAGTTCCCCTGTGGGAAAATGGAGAAATAAATGACCCAACTCTGTGTAATCATCACGGTGGTTTGCTTTTTGAAGACCGATGCCAATATCAATTCCATGATGTGATGTCTACAAGTAAGTGCAAGGGTGGTCTACCCAAAGCTTTTATTAGATGGCAGCAACCAGAATGTATCCCAGTCTTTGAAGAAGTCATGTCATGTTTCTCCAATTCATAGCCTCGAACATCTTTTTTGATCTCGTTGACCATCGCAGCCCGACGTCAACTTTGGTAGTTTCTCAAATTCGATATCTGGGCTGGAAACCAGAATGGGCAAACGATCCACGTTTGAACCATCTCCCGTGTTGGTGAGGTCTGGTAACAGCTTGCCATCCCAGTATAGAACTAAGGAGGTGTCTAGCTCCTCTACTTTTCCCTATGAAGGATACTTAACGACCGTTGCTGTTGTGGTCCGTGCTTCGAACGTCGTGCGTCAAAAGGCGCTCAGAGAAACTACTTATTCCTGATAACGATGCATTGACATTTAGTATGTGAACTGCTCTCCTGCTAAAATACTGCTGCTCGTGCAGTTACCAACTTTGGTATTTAATTGCTCGGGAGGGGAGAGATTTGCAGCCATTGCGCATCATTGAAGAAAACAACATTTTGAGAGCTCCGACTAATGGCATCAGTGCAATATCAGAAGAAGAGGTTGGCAAATTGATTAATTGTGCTGTTGATCCTCAGCCACCATCTGCCCTTTCTCCTTCTCCTCCATCCTGTCCTTCATAATCTTCCTGCCTTTTCTCCACCCTCTTCGCGAACTCCTTATTTTCTCCACTCATCACCATCTTTCTTGCCGTCCTCCGGTCAAGAAGGAAGCTCATGTTTGCGTATGCAATGAGGGACAAAGCATCCTTGGGGATATAAAATGTGGAACAGCTTAGAGTGCTCTTCCTTCAGGTATGTCTCATTGGACTTCTGCTGATCAGTATTCCCATTCCGGTTTTTCTTCAGCTCGTTCATATTGTAGAGGACAAGTGTGAACTTGGCGATGATGGCCCTGTTCTCCATGGTTGGCACACGGGCTCTCTCCTAAAGTTCCAACACTTCATGTACAATCTTCTTTTGATTTTTATTGGTTTTGGCTCCAAGGGAGAAAATACACCTGAGAGCTTCTCTTCCCGCAGGCAGGATATGGAGTCCTAAACTAGTCAAATGTTATCCAACCAGATAAATTCTGTCATTTTGCTTCTAGCCATTGTTGTAAACTAGTTGTTCCTTCTGTCAAACTCACAGAAAACGTGTAACAAACATAAGAAACATTGTTAGTGTATTGCAAAGAAAAATATTTTGACCCAGGGTCCCATCGGTCCCATGCAAAAGTATTCATATTGTGGGGTAATCGGGACCTAAACGTAAACTTTTGATAATCTTGAGCGACCCCTAAATATAATAATTTAGACCTAAATTTTTAAACCTATTATTTTTTCACTAAAAGGAACTAAATTACGAACATGCCTCATTATTTTTCTAAAGTTGAATTTTTAACATACTAAACTGGACCACCCTAATCCCCAGTTAGAATTCTTAACTGCGGATACTAAACTTGACTTCGGATCAGCGCTTTACTTACCATGTCGAGCTGCTGTTCCTGCGGTGAAAATTTATCCAAGTTTGCCAACTGTGTGTGTTCCTTGGATGGTTGGGGGGGGGGGAGAGCTCCCCCCATAGTCGCTACGGCCTGACAACTCGAATTTGCCAACTGTGTTTCTTGGATGGTTTGGGGGGGGGGGGGGGGGGAAGCCCCCCCCTAGTCGCTACGGCCCTGCTTTGGTCATTATAAAGTGCTTCTAAGTCCTTAAAAGTGCATATAAAGAATGTCTTTTATGTGTGCGAACCCTGTCTTGTGGATTCTGCAATTCGGTCCTTCAAACGAAAACAACTTGTGCTTCCGGAACCGTCCTCCTATCCCAAGGCTTGGGTTTTCTCTGCTACTAAAAAGGTGCGAACGTCGCCTGGAGGCGGCCTGGGTCCTTCTCGCCATGATCACGCTTATCAACCCGCCTTTCACCCACCTCCTGTGGAGCCAGAGGACCAAGTTTCTATACTCTACGACGTTGATCGTGTTTCCAACGCTTCATACGATCCGATCCGCCCTCTCTCCATGCGCATTTCGAGCTGTCCTTCCCGGGCGATCTGGATCCATCTGAGATAGCGTTGTCTGATCTTCTGAAATTGTAGAAGACGTGTTCATCCCGGACTGCTTCCTTTACAAGTCATCCCCAGATGCTAACAAACCTAACAAAAACCGCAGCCTCTCCACAGGCTTTGGGTTAGGCCTGCTAGATCGGCTTCCCCGTCAACCACCAGTCTTGGGACGGTCTACCACGCTTCTTACTACGCCGCTTCATACTGGTGGTGTGTTACTGGGCAATGGTCCTCCCTTTGAACTAGACAGGAGCCCACCACCTCCTCGACCCGGCCGTGAAAACTCCATCGGCCATCCATGGGCATCGGACACTTCCACTAGCACTTAGGCTCTGTACTATTCCTACACTGACAAGGAACCACTGGTTTCGACCCGACAGCTGCTATCGTCCGACTCGGCAATTTTTTATCAAGACCCGGGCCTGCATTGTTCATCCAGACCCAGTTCGTGAACAGAGTTCTTTGGGTGGTACACAACCTGCTCTCTCCATCTTCTTACATTTGAAATCTTTCAGCTCTGCTTCTCCCTTTGGACTTGGCTTCTGCCTGTCCATATACTAGGCAATCGGAATGTCATCGCGGATTCCCTCTCTCGCCGAACTCCTCCACCAGGCGAGTGGACCTTACACCCCTCGATTTGCACCGCGCTTTTCTATCTATGGTGTCAGTCCAGTCCCGGACCCCGGGCCGTGGACGCTCTAACCCTGGATTGGGACCATCTCTTTTGTCTACGTATTTCCCCTACCCAAGCTTCTTCCTCTGGTCCTCCGCAAGGTGGCACGGGCCTCTGGCCTGTTTCTCCTAGTCACTCAGGACTAATAGAGCTCTTCATCGACCTGCCTCTGCAACTGCCATCCCTACCAGACCTGTTAACACAGAACAACGGAACCACCCTCCATCATCGTCCCCAATCGCGTCTACATGGTTGGCTACCATCGCCCGACTCCTCGAAACGTCAGGCGTTTCTACAGAACAGGCCATCCGCATCACCGCCCAGGCCGTTCGCGCCTCAACCACCAAGATCTACGACAGTTGCTGGCGACCCTGGTTTTGTTGGTGTCTCTCCACGGGTGGATCCAGTCAGGCGCTCTCTTCCAGACCTCTTGCGATTCCTGAACTTTCTTTTCGACAACGACCTTTGCGGTTTTATATCCTAGTATACCGATCGCCTCTCAATGCAGTGTTCAAGGCAGCTAGGAATTTTGGGCTCATTGACGATATTCGCATCACTGCACTCATAAAATCCTTTAAGATTGAGCGCCCCAGGATTCGACGACTTTTCTCAGATTGGGACCTTTCGATTGTCCTTACTGCCCTTCTCACATCTCCATATGAGCCACTATCCTCCTGTCCTCTCAGCCACCACATTTGCAAGACGGTGTTCCTTGTCGTCCTTGGGGCTTGCCTTCATTACAGTGAACTACAAGCCCTGTCTGCTACGACCACCGACTGCTTTTTCTTGGATAATTATTCCGGTGTCACTCTGATGCCCCGGGCCTCTTTTTCAGGCCAAAACACAGAAACCCTGTGAACGTTCTCACCCTTTTGTCATTCCGGCATTGTCTAATATCCTCGGCGACGATCAAGACCGTTCTCTCTGCCCGGTTCGGGCACTTCGTTTCTACCTAAAGTAATCAAAGCCTCTTCGATGAGGCCGAACTCAACTCTTCTTACCCTTCTCTTCCCGGAACGGGGAAACTTCGGCCCCCATGATCTCCACATGTTCAAAAGATTATTCTGCAAGCTTACAATTCTCTCGATATTAATTGTGTCGATCAAAGTAGGCCTATCTGCGTCACGACCCACAAACTGCGAGCCGTTTCCGCATCCTGGGCCCATTACAGCAATGTCGCCATTTCTGACTTCATGGAAGCTGCCTCCTGGCGCAGCCCTAGTGTCTTCACTTCACATTAGTTCCGGGAAATGCCCACCCACGCCGATGGGCTTTACCGGCTCAGGCCTTTCATTACTGCCCGACGCATACTGTAACCATCTTAAGCAAACGATCCTAAGTTGTTGATCGTTGCGAAGTTTATCTTTTTGGGGAACCGCGCACTACCCAAGGGGGCCTCGTCAGGATGGCGCCCGCCGCCTTTGACGAAGTCTGTGGAATGCTAAAAGATAGGTAATGTTTATTTTCATGACACATAGAAACTCCAAAATACCAGTATTACCTGGTTGATTTCGGTTTCTATTGCCTATATGAAGATATACATTACTTTCTTCCCATCCTCCCCCCCTCTTGTCACCATCAGGGAGCTATAGAGGATCGAAAAGATGAAGCGGTCCGCTGCTCCTGAGCTTATATAGCTGGAGGCTGCGCGGTGGGTAGTGACGCGGGAGGTTCCTTAACTCTATTCTCTAGTACAAACAGCATTATGAGAAGAAGAATGCTAAAAGATAGATAATGTGTATTTTGATATAGGCAATAGAAACCAAAATCAACCAGGTAATACTGGTATTTTGAAGTTTTATTATCCTAAAATACTTGCCTTCAGTAGATCCCACCCTTCCTCTCTGCTTTGCAGAACCCAATGGTTTCGTGTGTGAAACTTAATGGTTCAAAAGCGATAAGACAAGATAGATGCTACGCTCACTTATTATGGAAGTCAAGTGCAATGCTCCTAGTGGGTGATTAGCTAAATTAATCAGAATAAGATTTAAGTAGGAAATAAATTAATTTATATGTATTTCGGGCATTAAATAGCCAAAATGTATGATTTTAGTACATACGGAAGGTAAGTATTTTATGAGAGTAAAAAATAATTTTAAGCAATGTCAAAATTTTCGTTTTCTTCTCGACATGGAATTTTCTGCCAACGTAGGTAATAATGGGCACACCAGGATAGTTTGTGTAGGATTGGGCTTAGCAAGGTAGCTAGTGTGAAAAGGCTTTACACACCGCCTTCTCCATTGCTTTTACAGTTGCACAAACCTAGAGAACTAGGGCTGTTGTCCTCTGTGGTGTGTGTAACTGTAGACATCCAAAAAGCCACCATGAAGAGTTAGCAAGTGTCATTCATGCCAAACCAACCAAAGTGTGTAGTACCCGGAATGTAAAATTGTCTGCTTAGAATGTAAAATTGTCTGCTTAGAATG
>JAHWFP010043213.1:33173-69700 GCA_023313725.1 Lithobius niger | reverse complement strand
GAATGTAAAATTGTCTGCTTAGAATGTAAAATTGTCTGCTTAGAATGTAAAATTGTCTGCTTAGAATGTAAAATTGTCTGCTTAGAATGTAAAATTGTCTGCTTAGAATGTAAAATTGTTTGCGTATAATGTAAAACTGTCTGTGTGGAATGTAAAATTGTCTGATGAAAAGTGTGTTTTTAGTGCAAGTATACAAAAAATTCTGATCTTGTCTGGTATCCTAGATACCAGGATATGATAGAACTTGCATGTTTAAGTGGCATATGGAGGCATCAAATGTATACTGACATAGTAATGGCAAATTATGTCAACAATGCTGTTTTCATCTCAGTCTGAAAATACTTTCTTGTAGGCCACGCAAAAAAAATTGTTTTGGTGTGGTCAAGGTTACAAATTGAAGCACCAGGCAACCAAACATTTAATTTTTAATTTTATTTAGTTGACTACATTTCTTTGACTAACTCAAAGCTGAAAGAGTACGCAGTCGTTCGAAAAAGGTATATTTTGCTAATGTTACCCATGTCGTCTAGTATTGAAAATATTTAGTTTTTGCCAAATAATTGATTAGTCGTTTGAGCTATATGTTTGAAATTTTGTACCATTAAAAAAGCTCGGTTCGAGCCGGTTAAAATGGTATACTGGAATGTCAAAACATGTCTATATTTGCAGAATATATGATTTCTATATGCCGAAGAAAATGTATACATTACCTGCAATTTATATATTCGTTTTTTGAAGGCAATCTTCCCCTAGAGAAGAACTAGTTGGCTTCCCTGCTAGCACCGTAGCTTATCCTATTGCGCATGCGTGACGTAACCCTTCTATATAAGCGATGGTTTGAGACCTTGTTTCATATTTTTCTCTAGGCAGGCTACGTGCGTGGCTGCTCTCGAATTTTCGGCACTGGACTACATTCGCATCTGCTGGTCATTACTCTGTGCTCGCCTTCGCGGCTTCGGCCTACTGCGACCTTAATCATCTTCTTGGCCACGCTAACTGGGCTGCACTGTGGAACATTTTTTGGATTCTCCAACGGTCGTGGCTGTGGCCGACTCATCCTGTTCGCACGACCGTTTTCCTGCTCCATCCTTCTTGCTCGTTGCTGGCAAACCTTCTCATTAGCTGTCCTTTAACTGGCCTAGTTCAAATTCTTCACTGGATGGACGATTTGACATCAGGGTTAACGCCTTCGTCCCCTTGTTTGCTTGAACCACCTGCAGCTACCGTCCAGCGGTCGGTCCGCTCACAGCAGATTTCTCAAGCTGCTCCACCTAGGTGCCTTGGTCCCTTTGCTTTCACTCCTCGGTCACTGTTACTGTGTCCCTTGTCCTTCTTCGCAGGTACAGCCTTCCCAGATAGCCAGGTTCGGCATTACTTGAACAGCACTGTTGGGACACTCCACACCCCTCGACGACTGGTTCGAAACCGATCAGTTCTACGGCCGGAATCCTTTCGTTGGGCACGATTTGCTCTGCGACCGCAGGGACTTCAAGACATCTGTATCAATTACCACCCTTTCCTGTTCCTGATCATCGTTCGGCTGCACCTCTTTTCTCTACAGACCACTGCACTGTGACTGAGGTTGGCGTTAATGACCTAGCTGTCGACGCTCCATTAAGCTCAATCCCCCCCCCCCCCCCCAATATCCTCTACGGCCACAAGGCTTCCAGCAGCAGTGCCTGAGCCTGCAACCGGGTCGTTTTCTCCGACACCGGTCCACAGTCCGCCTCGTCGTTCGCCATGTCCCAACTACCCTTGCCTCCTTTGTTTGGAAGTGGACGCTTCGTCTCGGCCTCCCAACACCAGCTTCTCTTAAGCGAGCTACCTTCCTCTCCGGACTTCCTCTCCCTTGTACCACGGTCGCCATGCATCATCTCCAAATGTTCACTAGCGTACCAGGAATTTCTCGCCTTCCAGGTTCTCTTTCCCTTATCACCAACCTACGCCTAAGCGATCGCTCAGCCATCGGCGACCTCGTTTGTCACTGTTAGCATCGAGCTTGACTTGTACTATCTTACCCTAACGCCTCCACCCAAGTCTCCACTCGAGTCTTCGCACGTCTTCTTTTCTTCGAGCTCTGCGACCGATTGTATTTTCAACCCCGACCGTGCAGGACATTGTCTGTAATTTATTAAAATTGTACGAATTTTGTACAAAAAAAAAACCACAAACAAAAGAACTGAAAAAAATGAAGAGAAAGCAATCATTAAGCAACACAACCAACTACGAAGCAGCCGTGTACATTCCTTGTAAGTGGCGACACCTTGGTGGCCACGGTCGTACCAGCGACCAATGTTCAACAAAACAGCTGTCACAATCACTTCGCCGGAAACCTTAACTGCCGAGGCCGAGGGCTGCGACCAGGTTTTCTTCGCCCGGACCAACACCTGATGCCATCCTTCATCTTGGTTCTCTGTGCCAAGTCACCTCTTCCCTCACCTACGACCGTGCAAACATTGGGGGGAATCAGAGTACTGTCGTCAACACCTCCCGCTCCTAACCAAGCAGATGCCAACTTACCCTTTCTCGATTTTCTTTTGCACTTCTCGACCTTTTTCCATTCTCCTACACTTCATCGCTGACTTATGGCTGGACAACATACAGCTCTCGTTGCAGTTGCAACGGTCGTTTCACTCTGCTCCAGAAGAACAAAATCCAAATCTGCATATCGACAAATGCCGCCTGTCGTCCCGTTCCGTTCTCCTTATATTGGTCTTAGCAGCGATCGTTCAACCTTGTTCGCTGTTTCCCCCATAGGTGGCTCTGCTTCTTAGGGGGACTTCCCTAGACCGTAATTTTGGCGCAAAAATAGATTCTCACTGTTGACATCGACTATTGTTCGCTGCCAGTGCTTTCAAGACCTCTCCCTGTGCCCAGGGAACGAAGCTAGATGAGCGCCCTCGGACCAACTGTCTGTTGTTGGTGACCCTAAACGCTCTTTTCCTACCATTACATGGACACTACCGATCCTCCAGTTCCAAATAGATCACGTTCTCCAAGCCCGGAATGTTGCAGGTACCCTGGATTTACTTCACGACAGACCTATTTGGACCCATGCCTGGTAAGCCAGAACCACTGTTCCTGGGATTATTATAACAAAAGTACAAGTCATGCAAGACCATTCCCGAGGACTTCTGGGCTAAAATTGCGATAAACCAAGGCAAATCGAAGATTTGTTCAATACAGAAAGCCCAGAAGCGAGCGAAAGACCGTCTTCTATGCATGGCACGTAAAACGACCACTGCCAAGACAGCGTCTACCAAAGCCACTCCACGATCAACCAAAACTATCGCCAGAATGAAAGTTTCTACTCAAAAAAAGCCAGCTTCGTCCTCTTCGTTCTCTTCGTTCAACCGGGCAACATTCTCCGAAACACTCGGACAACCTATCTCGTGAACAGACTGCAGCTTCTGACATGACAGTTCCTCCAATACGGTCGTTCCCTCTAAGAGTGCCCTCGCCTTTGCTCCCCTCTACGTCAAGACGAAAGTTAAAGAAGACCGCAGGTCTGTCAACTGAAAACTCTTTCCTCCCGGGGCAAGCTGCCGTCAGCTGACCCATCGGTGATTCCCGCCCCTCCCACCATCACAGCTACGGTCGTGCCTCCGCAGGTTGATCCTTAACGTCTGTCCGGTGGTTACCTCGATCATTGCGACCACCCAGCCTTCTCTCCCCCCTCCTCTTCAGCGCTTGTCCGCTACGATTGGTGCTTTGTTCCCCTCTCCAGCAGCCCTTCGCGCCACGCTAGTTCGTGGGTTAGTCTGGTCGCCAGACGACCTCGCTCACCTGGACCTTAATGTTGCTTCAATCTTGACATTTGTCACCACGCTTTTGGCCGAAAATAGGATTCTTCTTACTACCAACTCAGAACTATCCACTGAAATTCTTCGCCTGCGTTTGGCGAACACTGATATTTCTGCTGAGACTTCTCGCCTTCACCAACAAGTCAACACTCAAGGTAAACTCATTTTGATGACGTTCAAGTTACGTCTTCTTTCGCCGGTTACCTGCGAGTCCGCCTTGACACCTCCAGTACTGTTCATGGTCTAGAACTCGTCGAGCGCTTTACGGTCGCTCACCAACAGTGCCTTGCAACTGACGCCCACTTTCAGAACATCCTCGAGATCCGCGTTTGATGCCACAACCAGTTGTTTCTGCATCTCCGCAAGTGACAACGTTCCGAGAGTTGCCCTTTCCCCCAGATAGTCTTGCAGCAACGAATTACCTCCTCTATTGGACTTGCCCTTTCACCCTAGGGTACGGCAACTACCGTGGCTGGCTCTCCTGGACCTGCCGAGCTCCTTATGTCATTTTGCGCTTCAGCGTCCACCCACCCTTCATTTCAAAACTTTTCTTCATGTTCTGTCTCGCAATTTGATAAATATGCCATGGTTCATCCCAGTTTTTCATGGATTATCACACTATTCTGACCATGCAACTCGTCAGCTCCCCTGTGCTCCTTGTCGAGCACAGGCTAAAGGGTTCGCTATAGGCTTCCGCGCTTTGCAATAAACTTGTCGTCTGTTCAAAAATGACTGCACTCGCATTTAGGAGCCGGACCCACGTTTCCTTACTCCATTTATCTATGAACTACCCAAATCAAACATTGTTTCTTTCTACCTGGTGACTTTCTTATCACCGTCCCATCCCCTAGGACCTTTTCAGTTAATTTTCGGATTCTGCTGTTTGCCGTTCACGCCTTTTGCTTCATTCTTCAGGTCCTTCTGATAATCATTATCCATCGTCTAAGGAGGAATCGTGTCGACCATCCTTCGTCTTCACGATGTCCGTAGCTTTTGTTACAGTCCTGCTGAATTATTCTTCATCTCTGAACTTGTCCTACAATGATCCGAGGGTCCGGCTCCTCAGAATTCTTCCTCGGAATTTCGCTTCAGACCTTTTCCACGACCACTCGTTTTCTTTCTCTACTAATTATCCTTTGTGCAACAGAGTAATCGCTGACAATTTTCAATCGGTAACATGATCTAAGTGCACGTCTGCTTCCCCCGTTCGTCCTCTTACGACCTTTTCCAGCTACAACAACATCTTCAGCAATTCAGTTCGTTAAAAATTGTCTTTTATGACTGTCTTAATCCTTCGCCTTTCTGAACCTATAAGCATCTTCAATTACCTCCAATTACACCTTGTTATTCGGTTTTTCCATGGTCGCTGTGTCTTAGACATCAGCGAATCTTGGAAAACCGATTCTGTTACCTTGATCAAATGTACAAGAATACTAAGCTTAACATTACCCAAACGACCACGTTCTGTGGGAACTGGAGATCGAACGAACATGCAGCAGAATGAAGGGCGTTTCCTCCCCTTCCTTACCTGTACTCCATGGATTACGGGTCTTCCGTCCACTATTTGTCTCCTGTTCTTCTTCGCTTCAGGTTCTCAGTCTGTTGATGCTGGTGCAGCCAGCTCTTAGCCAGGGCACCCGTTGACAAGGTCTTTTGCAATGCTATAAATTGCAGGTAATGTAACTTTCGTCGGCATATAGAAACACCAAAATACCAGAGGCACCTGGTCGATTTTGGTTTCTATTGCTTAACCGAAAATATACATTACCTGTACTTGCCCTCCACTTTCCAGTTACTATTGTTACCATAGTAACAATTGGGAGGAACGAAAGATGAAACAAGGTGTTAAAACCAATGCTTATGTAGGAGGGCTGCGTCACGCATGCGCAGTAGGATAAGCTACGGAGCTGGCAGGGAAGCCAACAAGTTCTTCTCTTGGGGAGATTGCCTTCAAAGAAGGGATACCATTAACCCTTTAACGAGCGAGTTAAAAAAAATTGTTGTCGTGCACGGAGCGAGTTTTTTTTTCGCACCTATGCCGGAGTGAGGCACTAACGAATTATTTATTCTTGCGAAAAATATTGGACACGATTATCTTAAAATTGCTACGTGCAAGCAACAGATATTCATTACTGTCCACAGAAAAAATCAGGTAAATTGCTTTAATAGTTTCGGAGAACCAAATTTTTAATTACAGGCTGTAACGAACTAAAAATTGAAAACCCCTCGTGTTGAAAAAACGCGTCCGTAAGTCGCCGATAGTTAGGCTAAAAATCGTTGTTCCCACCTGATATGCGGCAGTGTGACGGTTTATAGGCTCCTTTTCCATTTTAGTTGTAAACCGCAGCTGCTGTTTTAATTTTTTTATGTTGTTTCACATCATCTTCCTCGTGAGTTTCAACAGCGAACACTGAACACAAGCGCTCACGTGAAATCCGAAGCGCTATGGCGACCATTGTGAAATCGCCCGTCAGCCAATGAGAGCGCGCCAAACCGGTCACGTGGTGTCAATTGGCCAATGAGGGAACGCGATCTTCAATTCCTTTGGAAATGCAGCTGGAGACAGCCAGAAACTGCTTCTTACATTCTACTTGATTGGCCAATATCAAACGGTCATCGATAAAATGTGTTGACAGGCCTGGATAGAGGGGAATTCCAGCTTTTCAATGAACCCAAGATGGCGGCGCCTAGTCAAATGCTTCGATCGCTACCGCTGATCGAAAATGACCAAGTTTTTGCTTTTGTACTTCGGAAAAAAGAACGAACACCAAATTTTTGCAGTTTTTAGTGAGATTACACCCAACTAAAGTGCTATTTTTTTTAAATTATAGACATCGTTAACAACGTTTTGTTTACAGAAATCGTTGCACAACATATCGGGTAGCGAATTTAAGCTTTTCTCATGTCGATATTTTGGCCGACAATTGCATTTTTCAACCCGCAAATCCCCATAAAAGTTTCGACGTATATATACGTCGTTGCTCCACTTGGGCCACATCGTTGCTGACGTATATAAACGTTCATGCTGCTTAAAGGGTTAATTGCAGGTACAGTAAAACTCCAATTATCCGCGCTAATTGGGACCAACACGAGCGCGGATAACGAAATTCGCGGATAACTGGAGTCATGCACTAATTTTGTGTTGTTTAGGCTACCTTACGACATAAAACATTTAGTAACGAACGTTGTTAATACTTTTATTTCTTTCAATTCACATTACTGTGCTTAGCTTAACCATATATATATATTTTTTTATGCAGTTAGTGTACTTTAATTAAAGAAATCAAAAATCTTTTTTTGTTTGAGGCTCGACATTCGTTTCGTTGCTGCTTGGTCTCTGATACGTTTTAGTATCATTATGTCCGTAGCGCTTGCGTCTGGCTGCTGTTCATACCAACGCATCAGCTTGTCGGCCATTTCAAATGCTTCACCGTTCGTGAATTGTGTTTTTTCAATGGTCTCATCGTCACTTTCGTCATCATCGCTGTCCTGATTGTTTACTGTCGTACACTGTTGCACAATTTCATCGTCCGATAAAATCTGCCATCCCGGATCAGCTTCGTCGGAAGTCAGCCATTCGTTGATGTCATCGTTGGTGACGTCACTTCCTGGCAACTCTCCAAATAACTCGTGCCACGCGATCTCGTTTTCACTTGCGCATGCGCTGTTCATTTCGTCAGAAATTGTGCTGGTGGATGCGTCGCTCTCTTCAGCTACGCCAAACACGTGGCCTGCATTTTCGACTTGAAGCTTTAATTTGCCCCAGCACTTGCATAGTGTGTCCGTTTTAACTTCGTTCCACGATTCAGCCACCATGAATATTGCATCTTTAATATTTAATTTACGCCAAAAATTTAGCATTGCTTCCACTGAATTGTCGTCGTCTTCTAGTAATTTTCGGATCAATCGCTTCCTGTACAAACGTTTAATGGTTGCAATAACGCCTTGATCCATTGGCTGAATTAGTGATGTGGTATTAGCTGGGAGAAATAAAGCAACTATATTGCCGTCTTCTGTTTTTAAAAGTTCCGTGTTAGGGTGAGCGGGCGCGTTATCGAGCAGCAGAATTGCACGATGCGGTAGGCCTAACTCATCCATGTGAGCGCGGACTTTCGGCACAAACACTTTGTTAAACCACTTAGAAAAAATGTCTGCATCCATCCAAGCAGAATGTTGGTTATAGTAGTTTACAGGTAAGGCATTAGGAGCCATATTTTTGAACGCTCGTGGATTTTTTGCTTTTCCTATGACGGCAAGAGGAAGCCTGTGAGATCCGGATGCATTTGAACACACTAATGCTGTTAGACGCTCTTTACGCATTTTAAATCCGGGTGCATGAATTTCGCTTTTAGCTGCGAAAGTATTGTTGGGCAAGGATTTCCATTTAGGCCAGTTTCGTCGGCGTTATAGAGCTGTGCAGCAACAATGTTGGTTTTGGAAATTAGGCTATTGAACTTAGCGATAAACGGGTCGACAGCAGGCACGTCGGCCGAAAGTTTCTCCCCTTGTGTGCTTATATTGTGCAGGCCGTGGCGGTGCTGAAAATTACGGAGCCAGCCATGGCTTGCTTTAAATTCGTTTTTCCCATTTAGTTGCTCGTTCATACGAATGGCTTGTTCCATTAATATAGGCCCACTAATCGGTATACCTTGGCTACGTTTTTGCAAAAACCACGTGTACATTGCCGTATCCAAGCGATCGTCTTCAGCGGTTCTCATTACCTTACGTTTGTTGCTGCCGTCTGTCGACTCCAACTTGGCTGCAAAGTTCAGAAGTTTATCTTCGGAATCTCTAATGTTACGAACTGTGGTTTGTCCGATGTTATATTCTGCAGAAACAGTACTGATGGTGGCTCCTTTCTTCAGTCGATTGACTATGGCCAATTTGGTTTCTACACTAAGCACAACACGTTTACGTTTTGACGCCATTTTGGATAGTGGTGAGGAGGGAAAAATCTCGCGCGGATAATTGGAGGTCGCGGATAAGCGGAGCGCGGATAAATGGAGTTTTACTGTAAATTTATATTTTCGGTTAGGCAATGGACACCAAAATTTTGACCCGCGTTAATGTAGGGCACATGCATGTGCCAAACCAAACAATTAACTTTGCGTGGTATTAGGTATATAGCCTTGGCTAAGTGTCTTCTATATTTATGCTCAAAACCTTAAATTCACTTTTTAAAAGTTTCATTAGCTCACTACTCTGCAGGCCTTGCCACCCATCCCTCATTAATGATTAGAGCACCTGATTGAGATCTGGGGTCACCAGCACGACAGGGTTGGTGCCAGGGCGCCCAACTTCTGGGGCCGTCCATCTAGGTCATGTGTTATGCTTTGATTAAAAAAAAAAGTGGTTTCTCAAACCTTCTAAACCTTCGCTGCTTCAAAGGAAGACTTGCTGTTTCATCAAACAATATCACAGCTGTGGCGCATGTTCGGCAAGGAGGGGAGACCCACTCCCGCACCCTGATGGACGAAGTGTCCACCCTATTCCATCTTTGCCAGGCTTTTCACGTGTTGTTGCTGCCGACGCACGTAGTGGGGAAATTAAATGTGCTCGCCGACAAACTGTCGAGGGCGCACTATGTGCTGACTGGAATTGCGATATCCCCCAAGGTATGCCAATCAATCCACCTGAAGTGGGAGAAACCATGGATTGGCCCGTTGGCCACAACTTCAACTATAAACAACTTCCAACAGCTTCTCTCCGTTCCCAGGATCCATCGCTTGGGCGACCAACGGCCTGAACATTCCTTGGGACGGAGTGTTTGCCTTTGCCTTCCCTCCGTTTCCACTGCTTCAGAAGGTCCTGAACTAAAGTGAGTCTCCAAAGGCATGCTTCTCCTAGTAGCCTCGCATTTGCCAATGGCACCTTGGTTTGTAGACCTGTTATACCTGTCGCAAGAGAATCTAGTTCCCCTACCATTAACTCCAGATCTCCTCGCCCAACGCAATGCGATAACACAAGGATGTTGAATCCGCCCACCATCCTCGCTAAACAGATAAGTTCTACAAACTAATGTGGGGATGGGTGGCGCTGCATGCTAGTAGAGAGCATGTACACCACCCTGTGGTGAGCTATGGAATCCTCTAAAAGTAAAATTTAAGCTCTTGAGCATTAATATTATGTATTTTAGGCTAAGTGAAAACTAATTTTATCTTTAAAATTGATGTGTTTTATGTGGCCTTATGTAAATGTGCCCCTTTTTTTTCTCAGGTTGATGAAGATCCATCATTGATTCCACCAACGTCTGAACAGGGATTCCAGTTTGATCCTAATGCGTCTGTTCCTACAGATGGCTTCAAATTTTAAGTGCTGCTTTAGTTTTAGGTCCACTCTAAAAAACGACTTTAATTTTCTTCTCCGTCATCTCATGCTGTACTTGTCTACTGTATGGGACTCTTCTGTGAAGTGAAAAGAAAACATTTAAGCTGAGCGATTCAGCCGATGGTGGTAGGCAGAAATCCAGTGATGACTTCGTTGGGTTTGTTTTTATCCTGTCTCCTCTTATCTTGGATCTTGGCATTGCGAATCCTCATTGACTTTCTTGAGAAAATCAATAAATGCGAGCAACAAACTGAATCTGCAGTACAGTTCGATTCCAAGTATTTAGACGGGAATTCCTCTTACCTGGTACTCTAGTGTAGGAATTGTGGTTACCGCGTGTTTTTGCTGGGCCTGTTGTCCAAACCTACCTACAAGTGACTTTTTTGTTGTAAAAGTCCATTTTAAGTGTATAATGCTTCTGTTACAAACTACTATAACTTCAAGACTTTAAATGAAATTCGCGCATGCGTGTTATTTTGCTCTGGTGTAAAAAATTAAGTATCCAGAGTACAGATTTTACGTATAAACTTGTGCATTCAATTTTGAAATTAATGGAATTCATAAATCAAATGCATTGCATTCATTGATGTTAATATGATGTATGCGCTGTACACGAAAGTTTGATGGTACTCGCGTGGTCAACTCCATCGGCTCAAATTTTGTTGCTAATTATTTATTTAGTCAATTTATATGCAACTTTGAGTTTAAATTTAAAGTTAACAGGTAACAAATTGTTAGGTTTAATGAAGTTACAAGTTCCAATATGCTGCTTTTCTGTTGCAAATTTAACGTTGTAAATTTACTAGTAACTACTGCATTACAAGTACTTGTTATGGAAATTGTTGCACATATGAAATAGAAACTACTGAAGATCAGTAGGAGCCTGGTTTCGCCTGTCGTGACAAAACTGTTGTGAATCCGGGTTTCTGTTGAGCATTCGGTGATAACGTATCCTGAATAATTTGCCAAAATCTGACCACTTACGTGGTGTGCATTTTGTCATCTGAATAACAGCTGCAGAGTAAGATGGTAAGTGATATATTTTTTAACAGTTTGTGTTAATTGTTTACTGCGGTATGATTAGTTCATTGTGTTAGAATTTCTAAAGTTTATGCAGCTTGTTGGAAGTAACTAGTGTAGAACGCTACATTTATCTGATGTTAGCGCCTTGGAGCAAAACATTTGCATTACTAAAGATTAAACTAACACACTATTTGTGTACATTTATAGTTTGCTCATAACTGGAATGCAGGAGTTCTGAAAATGCAATTTATTTGATGCATTGTTGGCATTTAAAGACTTGACAGTTGGGCTGAGTAGGCTAAGATCAGCTAGCTGTTCATAGTTTTTCTTCAGGTACTAAAACGTATGCATTATAAAAAAGGATAAGGCAATCTTTACTCTTGGCAGTCTCGGTGAAGAATGTCTGTGAAGTCTTAACAGTTTAAGAACTTGTTCTACAAAATAACCTTTTAAACTTTTTCTGGTTTCCGAACTGTTTTAAGATATTCACTGTCGTAACTGCTGTCATCCACATTATCTGGTTAAGAATACTGTAATGTGGTGGATGGTCTAGTAAATAGTTGCTTCGTACATAAGTTAACGCCTTCATTGAAGCTATGTACGAGTGATTAATCTTACTGTGTTGTCAGTTTCACCATTTCTCTACTGAGGTAGTTTAATTTTTTTTTTATATAAAATTTCAAATGTATTTATCCTTTCTAACACATTGGGCTGTTTCAATGTCACATGTGGGGGGGCTTATGTCACTTGTCTCATCACAAGTGTGCCAAAATAATTATTGGCAAGATTTTACTTGCTATTTTGGGGGTAGTTTTGTATAAAATAATATAATTCTCGACTACTTGGTAACAAAAACAAAGTAGTTTGTGAGAATTCTTTTATATGTATCTTGTTGAAAGAGCCCAATGTTTGAGGACTTAGCAAGCATGTAAAAAATTGTGATATGTCCTCTATATTTAGTTAAGAAAAGTTGTCGCATGTGGTCAGCGTGAATTTATAAACTTTCTTCCACATGAAAATCTTAAGATTTGTTTTTTATGCATGCTTCAAAGAAAGCCAGGAATGTGAATCTAACCTTTGCCAGCCAGGAATTTTAGTTGTCTACAATCCATATCACTTTTGGCCAGTTGCAAAAGTATTTTTGTAACAAGTTTGTTCTGCAGGTAACGATGGGTTACATAATTTGTTTAAAAAATGCTTTTTTAAGGTCGACCTGTATTGGTAAAACTGCCAATCTGATAATTTTCTTATTGTTTAATTGGTAGTTCGCCCTCACGTCTAGGACAATTGGTCTTCATTTTAAATTTCCCTGGATCTTATCAGCGAGTCTGGAACAGAAGTGATCCATTTTGTATAGGTTTCCACGATAGCTTTAATTTTTAAGTGTGGGCGTTTTGATACGATTTTGTTTATTGTATGTAAAGAGGTTTTACACTGAACATTGTGGCGAAAATATATTTAACGTCTGGAAGATCATTGTAATTTTCAGTGGGCTGCAACAAAATTTGTTCTTAAACGTAAACTTGAGTAAAATTTAGCTGTTTTATACACTGGCTTTTGAAGTGTACGTAAATGGTTTATTTTCAGACCATGTCAACAGTGCAAACCACCTTTTGTCTCTTTCCTAAGGCTCCAGGTTATTTACTGGATTTTAGGAACAAGACATTGTAGATTTAGATTTAAGAAGGCAAATAAAGATAAATGCATAGACTGAATGTGTCATGTTGCCGAGATTGCTTAAAAAAATTATTTGATGGATACTTATGTGGTGATGCCGAATAATTAGTCAGATTTACTTGTAAGGGGGCACTAGTGGAAAGTCCATTTGGAGATTTTAGGCCATGCAAAAAAAATTGTTTGATTTACGGGCGAGGTTGCAAACTGAAGCATCAGGCAACCGGGCATTTTATTTTATTTAACTGACCGTATGTCTTCGATGTGTACCTAGCTCAAGACTGGAAGAGTTAGCATTCAGCCGAAAAAAGTATAATCTTCTGCTAATATTTTATTAAAATCTGTTATTATTAGTAAGTATTACAACTATTTTAGTTTTTGTCGCATAACTTCTTAGTGAAAAGCTAGTTTTGAGCCGGTTAGAATGATAGACTGGAATGTCAAAAATGGTCAAAATTTGGCGAAAATATGATTTTTAGCGGATTGACTAGGATGAGATAAAAAAAATTGGACCCACGATAAATTAAGGCACCCGCACGCACCTGCAAACCAAACAAATAACTTTGCATGGCCTTACTAAAGTTAACTAGTTTGATAGTTTGTTTTAAATGTGTAAATTATTTCTTGGGCATTCTTTCCGAGTTTTATTTCTCTTTTTGGCTACAGTGCTGCACACTTTCAAACAAGAACTAGGGTCCATATTTTAATTTTTAACGAAAACGTTTGTTTTTGCAGTGGGGGAAATATTAGGTTGGAACATACTCAAAGTTAAGCTTTTCAAAGTCTCCGAGAATAGCTGGCAGCCAGCGCCGAAATATTCCATGTTTATTATACAATACATATATTTTCCACTATTCCACGTAGTTCCACATATTTTACATATTCATTTTTAGAATTTGATGTCTACATCGATTTACAGCTTGTATAAGCAAGTTAAAAAAAAAACCTTCTTTAATTATATGGTAACTTGCAACGATTAGTGCTCATGCCAGAATCGTGCTAATTAAATTCGGCATTTGAGGGAGCGTGGCAACAGTTGCTAGTCCTAAGATTTGAAGCTTCCCAAAAGTGCAGTTAGTAATAAGTACACATTTTCACTTTCATTCGAAAGTACTCCTTTTAGCATGAGTGTATAGATTGGGGTGAGTTCAGTTCTGTAGAACCCTTCTAAATGGGCATGTTACGGGCCAAAAGTTAGTTCACAGTGGCGTCAGTTATATATGCAACTTTTTTGCGCCCTCATGGGTCCGTACACAATATGACGTCACTCAACAGGAGTGGATTCGCAAGGTAAGTGTCACACAAGAGGGAAAGCAGGCTGGGTCAGTAAATTTCGTAAGTCTCGTATGTTGGAATAACAATCAAAATGACGAGATAAAGAGAAAATTATACCCTCTTCATCGGTAACTTAGGGGAGTTGGTTTGCCATTTGTTTATTATTATGGGGGGGGGGGGGGGGGGGTAGCAAAGGGTGTGACTTAAGAGTAACCGGGAAAGGGCGCCAAAAAAGTGTAACATTTGTGTGACGTCATTTGCGTATGGCCTCCATTACTTGGCATACAAAAATGGTGTCTTCCAATAGGACGTAAATACACTACAGATCTGGCCCCTAACGAGACCATCGGTGTCGACGGTCACTTACGGTCCGTCACTTGCTTGTCTATTATCATCTTGATGGTTTTCGTCACCGATTGCGTCTTCCGCGCGACATTGCATGTTGATAAGTCTTGTCCGGTCTGGCATTTTTAAATTTTTGGTGGAGGTAACAGATCAATATTTTTTTTGGGGGGGGGGGGTGTTTTTTAAACCTTTTTGTGGGGGGCAGTGTAAACCCAGACCACCGCAGTGTACCTGTGGTTGGCACTAATGCCCTAGCTGTCGATGTTATTTTTTGTCTCCCCCCCCCCCCCCCCCAATGGGTGCCGCAAATTATGAGAGACCATAACTTGTCCCAATCTATATTCTTGCCTCTAGTTATTGGCTAAATATCGTCGACACGAACTTCAATATGTCAATATAGATCACCGCAGTCGTAGCAGGGAACCCTACCAACTGCACCGGATTCAAGTTAGGATTGACACAGAAAAAGAGCCACTCAAATACAGAAAAATAATGAAAAACACTAAGGCCTAATTTAGAATAATAACTTTCAAAAGTTTTTTTATTGTTGATTTTGTTTTATTTTTATTATCGTTACAACACTTATAAAACGCCAAAAAGTATTATCAACAAAAATAGTTGCAACACCTCCAGCTCCAACGCGATGCTGCGGCATGAGACAAGCAAGAGAAACCTGGAAACTAGGGACTCCTAGCTGATCGTGGCCATAGAAAAGCTACACCCGGCCTAAGCAACAACATTTAGTTTTGTTACGATGGTTGAGGTTGAATTAAATCAAATTCACTAAATGGCATAGTGATTTTAATTTGGTGTTAGGGTTGATTGTTTTAATTTGAAATTGCGAAAATTTTCGAAAGACGAGACTTTTCAGTACAGGTGAAATGTTGCCATTAAAAGAAACGGAATGCCTTCCGGCTTTAAAAAAAGAACCGGAACGCCGTACCTGACCGTTCAGGCCCAAATTAAGCCCTGCACCAGCCGTTCATCGTCCCTTGCTGTCAGTTGACTCTGCAGCAGTCGAATTCGAAGCCTATGGCTGCTTGTGCCCTACGCTGCCTCGTCCACTCGACCACCTCCATTAGGCCACGACAGTCCTTGTTGGACCACTCATCGGTGATTCATTGCTAAAGAACGGTCGCCTGCCATTTGTCTCCAACACCTTCTGTCCCTTTAGGCCATTTTGTACCAAATGTTGTGTCTGACCAATTTAGCTGCTGCCCTGACTAACTGTTGCCACCGATCATGACTTCGGTGTCCTGTTTACAGGCAGCACTTTTCATCATTGGCTCACTGCCGTTCTGTACGACCGTACCTTTTCAACACAAATGATTGCAACAAACAGCTATACGGCCCCTCTTCTGCTAAGTATTGGCCCTTTGCTTGACGTGCTTTTACGGACGGCTACGTCCTGTGATTTGCTGAGGCTCTCGTTACCAGCCTAAGCACTTCGTTAAAATGACCCTCAGCTACGACACTGCTACAGTGTCGTCTGCCCTGTGACCGAACCAGGGCATTCGCCTTGGGGGTTCTTTCGCTTTCAAGACCTCGACTATCAAACCATACTCGACCACAGCTGCTCGTCACGACCGGGTGACTACAATCAAGTGTGAACCAGCTCTTCTGCCTTGTGCTGGATCTTCGTCGTTCGTCTCTTCGCAGCTGTCGGCACCCGCGGCATCACTAATGCCTTACAGGGTCGGCCCCTTTTGGCCAGTTTACTGAGCTCCTTGGCTGCCTCTTGTCCTTTGTCTTCAACTATACTCTGTTCTCCTTTGCACTACAGCTTGGCACTGGTTCATCATCCATGATTTTACAACAACAGAAGGAACAAGGCGAGCGTCGTACACAGACGATCAACTAGTCTTCTGCTCCCTCACATACTCTGGCGCGGTTGCATCTCCAACATCGCCAGTGTTGTTCAGCAACTTCTAGGCTGGGTCGCTCATTTGATTTGCGCAATTCTGCTTTAGTTCTACTTGGTCTTGACAAGTATACTTGTCTACAGTAGCCAACTATTCGTTCTCCTTTGACCTTCCCGGTTGTCATGATCATTGTGTCATGGGCGAACGGGAGGGGGGGGGGGGGGCCAAGCCATCACAGCCACCATTGAATCCCCCTCTGCTACCCAGATACTACGACCACTCGGCACTCTCCAACCAACGACCAAGACACAACCCAGTGCATTAACTGCAACCAGCACTATTCAGGACCATTCCGTGAAAATGTATACGGTGGGGGGGGGGGACTCAAATTTGCCAAGTAGTTGGTCAAACTTTGCCGACTGTGCACTAAAAAAAAGCTATACTGTTATTTATTTACGTTCTGGACATTATATCCCCCCCCCCTCTGCGACCGTGATCGTAAGTTTTGCCATTCCATCCCCTTAAGGGTTTGCCCCTCTCGTACTATACTCGTGAAAAATATAAAATATCTACTGTAACGGCGGACGCTACGACGGCTTAGGTGCTTGTAATGCCCCCGGTTTCCCTGGTGTACACGGAGTTTCAGTCTAAGGTTCTACGGTGTTTACTACTACTTTTACGGCATAAGCACAGTTTTGGGCTACTGTCCCAGCATGGGGGATGGAGCGTCGGGTCTTAATTAAAGGGGCCTAACCTTAATACTGTTGGTAATCACTGCCACCAAAGGTGGAATTTAACTGTTTATAATAGCTAAAATTAAAGATGGGCTACATATTTATTTTACACTTAAACAATTAATCAAGTTAGCAAACGAACTGAAGTTTAAAACTCCTGGTTTTATTTTAACAACAGTGAGAATAAAGAATATTTACATTTTAGTTTTGCTAGATCAGCTTTTGAATACAAATGAATTAAACACAAGTTGAATTTACAGTTTAGTAATTCACATAGTCAGACCAACAACGCTTGGGTTGGAATAACGTTCAAATTTTCACATTAGAAAAAGTAATACTGAGTGCTCCCGGAGACACCCGCAAGACTGGACAGCCGCAACTGATTACAGTCAATCTGACAGTATGTTTCTTTAACGATCAACCGTCCACAGTTATGTTTCTAAGTTTTCCAGGTACAAAAGGTCAACCTCCCTTAGTTCCCGCAGAAACTGTTCTAAGAAATAAAAAGCCCGGCAATTTTATACTTAGGCATCAGTATTTTTCTTTCGACTTCCACAAAGATCAAACCGTCAGTTTAAATTTAAAATCCATTCAAGTTTAAACTAGAAGAAGTTGGATTTTAGTAAAGAGTACCACTCTGACGTTATGGGGGTGGGGGACCAACTATACCGACTATGGCATCACCTCCCATAATTTCTCGTTAAGCTAGAAGTTAAAGTTAAGTTTTAAACTATGAATTCAGAATAGGGGGTCCTAAATCAAACTTTCAAAAGCTAAGCTACTAACATACGAACCACTACCATTTTCCCCGGCATGGCATCCTACGGACGTGACGTCTCCACTCCCGACTGACGTGACCCTTCTAGCTTGAGAGATCTGTGAGCTGTGCTGAGGAGGGAGGGGTGTGGGGGCTTTCTATGCTGGAGTAGCGGATTATGGTTGCAAAAGTGCGGACGCCGAGGAGAGCTGTGCGGGGGTCTGATTGGCTGAGGGCCGGGAGAACAATGGAAAGTGGGAGAAGTCGGTTTGGCAAAGGGACTTGGTGCAGAGCCATTTGAAGGAGTAGGGACATGTAAAGATTGGCTGAATTGAGTTTTACTAAAGTGAACTTTGGGAAAAGGCCTTTGCTTTAAAATATTGACTATTAAATAAATATTTACATGGTTGCATCGTGAATAGGCTCTTGTTAAAGCTTAGTACTTTGGCTTAGGTAATGCATAAAGCATTACTATTAAATTTAACAAGCTTTAACTATAAACTGCAGTGTTTCACCAGACCCCCCTAAGAAAGAAAGGCCGAGTCAGTGCCTGCAAAACCGCGCACAGAAAACATTGCGGAATCCGTCGAAGCGGCCGCTAGATGGCAGCTAAGGCATGTGCCGCTTTCTGCGAAGAACGCATGGCCAAGAGTGTTGTCGCGTGCATTGAGCTGTTTAAAAGGTAAATTGTTGTTTGCCTTTCTGTAATTCCACGGCAAGAATATTAACTGGAAAGGGTGTGAATTACTATGAATTATCCTCAGACTGCTATTTTACGAGCCGATGGCTGGAGAACATTAGCCTAAAAGGTTGGATCAGCCAACTGACTGGTAAATACAAATGAAACTTGTCAGCATTTTCGTATTAGTTTAATTTTTCAAGGATGAAGTTGCCCTTTATGGACTATTAGAGAACACAGAAGGAAATTAAAATAATAAATGACGTTTTAGCTAAATTAATAGGCTATAAAATATGGCTAATATTTATAATTTGGATTTACGTTGAAAAATTCCATACCCCAATTTGATAATCGACGAAAAAAAATTGTCAACCATCAATAAACAAAATTAACAGAGTGATTTAAAAAATATCTCAGCCCAAAGTTTAAAAAAAAAGTGAAAATAGGGACAGTGTTTCTGGATCCAAAATCCAATTTTCTTTCTTTTTTTTTTAAAGATTCTTTTTTTTTTAACTTAGAAATTGGGTGGAAAAAAACGAAAAATAGGAGCTACTTCACCAGATTCAGATTCGCTTTTTGGGACATTGTCGCTATTTTCATAACTTTTTTTTAAATTTCGACTGAAAAAAAAAGTTTAAACACCGAAAAAGTTATTGTTTAAATTATTTTTGAATCACGGAACTGTCAAACGTCACGCTGAGTCCTAATAAGTATCAGACTGTGAGGAAAAAAAACTAACATATACATTTACACTTATTCGTTTCTCTCAGTCTGACGGGACGAATATTTATCCATTATCCTGCACAACTTGAGCAGCAAATGACAACAATCGGATGAAAAAAACGGACAAAACTGAAATAGAAAACTAGTAGGAATGGAACTGTCGAAAATAAGTTAAAAAGACATGGCCCTCTCGGGGGGAAAAAACGTTCTTGGGCGTACTAAGTGAATTGGCAATTTATGCCTACTTTTATTTTTAATAATTTTTAATCCAACTTTCATGTGTGCAATAAAATATGTTTACGTTTTGCCCTATAATTTTTTTTTCAAATGAAATGTAGTTTTGGGTGTATCTGTCTGCTTAATTCTCGTATTATTCTGGGTATTAAAGTAAATTATGAAACTGTCGAATTATTTAAAGTCACTGACATAGCTTGATTTCTAACAATTTAAAGCAGTCATTATAAATCAGTGCAGGACTAATAATGAAGTACGAGTTGTTGTTCAGGGTAATTCTTATTTTTTTTAATCATTACTTTACGTTTTTCTTCTTATTTAATTTAAGCTTTTACTTAAAATATCAACCTGATTTAGGAAGTTACTGTCTGTTTCTAGTCGCTAAAAGTAGAAAAAAACTAGCAGCCGCGAATGCTAACTTAGCACCGAAGTGGCACATGCCAGGAGCGCCCTCTTGCGGCGAACTGTAGCGACTTACTGTGCGCATTTTCCAGCATTACGGGAGCTACGGTTGACTCGGCCTTTCTTTCTTAGGGGGCTCTGGTTACACACCACAACTAGGCTGCGGGGGGCACCCCCCCCCCCCCCGCACTCGGATTTTTATGCACAGTTTGACTTCGGATTGCTTTGGGAACAGATCTTTGTAAGTTCCTTTTGGTTTTAATTGAAGGACAAGCTAGTAGTAACATTCATATGGTCATAGTCGGAGTTTTGGGAGATTTAAAGCGAACATATACACAACATTTCGTGTCCGTTAGAATGCCGATGTCGAATTATTTCGGACTAATGGTAGCGTTTCTGGGGGTAAAAGAATATATAAAAGGTTGAAAAATGGTTAAATAATCTAGCTTAGTTGAATGCTATAACGTATTAAGTTGGATGTTTTAACGTTAAAGTTAAAAGACAAAAACCGATGTTGTGGAAATTTTTCATAGACGTTGCAGCTGTTCAACATAATAAAAAGTCACACTTAAAATGGTTGTCTGTATCCACATGTATGTGAGTTTAAGTACCAAAGGCAGCCCCTCCTAATTCACAACTAAGCTAGGGTCTGTGGGCTTTTTGCCCTAAAATAGAAACAATAAAATCGAAATAGCGGCCATGATGAAGGAGCACTGCGGTAGTTTTCGTGCAATTTTCATTTGTGGATTGTGTTTCTTCTAGATTGAATTTTCAACTTTGGGCTTCGTCCAGAGGTAGATACTATTGCAGGCTATTAAACGGTGAAGAGTTTGGCCGATTCTGTCCATTATTGAGAAAATGGCGAAAGTTCTAAGACCGAGGTCTTTTGGCGTTTTGAGGTGCGCTCAAGAAAAAAAAATTTCTTCGTTTGGCAAAACGAAGGTTTTTCGGCGGTCTACGTTTACACTAAGTAATGTTCAAAGTTGAGCCGCTTCATCTACACATCTAAAAATATTTTTCAATAATTTAGGGATTAAACAAACACTACCCTGTAAAACCTATGAAACTCAAACTTACCTGATGGTCGACATTCTCCTGTATCGTAGGCAACGTCGTGTTGGGGAGGGGGGGAGGCAGAACTTATGAACGGCACGTAAAGTTAAATAATAAATATATTCATTTATACAGCAAAGAAACTGTATGGGACTGAGAAGGGAGTGCATCCTCCACTTGTATCCAGTCCGAAATAAAGGAGCAGCTCACATGAATAAAAGGAACAATAAAAAGATGGAAAAAGAAATAAAAATGCAGGTTAAAACATCCTTAGTCAAATGTACAATCTTAAAAACACTTATTAATAAAAATTAAAATTTGTTGCAGATGCAATCGGCATGGCAAGGACCTGAGGTTTGCTAACTGCTATTTGACATAAAACTAAGAATTATGAATTACAAAAGTTTAAAAGTTTAAATGAAGACAATGGCTCGGCTTTAAAGGAAGGGTTGATGGAATTAGGTTGGGGTCACGAATGCCTTACCACCAAGGTTAGACCTACCAGGGACTCAATGGTCCCCGATGGCATCGCCAAACGCGAGGGACAAGTGAAGGGAAATGCCGGGTATCATTGTCAATATTTCTTAATATATAATAATAAAATAATGCATCGCAAAGCTTGGCCAAGCCTAAGCTTTTCAATCCTAATGTATAAAAAACAATAATAAAAATTCACCACCGCCAAAGTGGTCAGCACAGAAGGGCTGCTTGCTGGTTATACCATACCAATCGTTAAGTAGCGAGAAGTTACATGGGTCTTTTAAGGAAACGATCAAGGTTCTCAATTAGCAATTCGCGCCTGGAGCCCGCTTCAGAGTCATTACATACCGTACTAGCACGCAGTGCATTACAGATTGGAACAATGCGAACTGAAAAAAAAAATTTTCTGCAGTCAAGTCGCGCACTACCTACTGCCAACTTCCAGGGATGTCCACGCGTAAAATGTAAACAAGGGGCCAAATCGAAAAAAGGAAGATCAACTGTGGTCAGATTTCGCAAGATCTTATATGTTAGAATTAAATCGTAACGTAAGCGTCTAAGTTCAAGGAGCTCTAGACCTGCTCGAGTCAGGCGTTCGATGTGATTTACCTTGCATAGCCCAGGAAGGCTTTTAGTAAACCTTCTCTGCACAGACTCAATCAAATCGATGTCTCTGGAGAGGTACGGCGGCCAAACAGGCGTAGCGTATTCCAGGAGTGGACGGACAAAGACCTTGTATGCCCAAATCTTAGTGTGGAAATTTCCTGAGGTGAAACACCTATTGATCATGGCAAACCGTCGAAAGGCCGCAGTTGAAACCTTGGAACAGTGCAAGGAAGACTTAAGGTCTCGGGTAAACCATATACCCAGATTTCGAATTTCATCGACGAAAGGAAGCGCACCACCATTTAAAAGGTAATTAAAATCAGAGTTCCCAGTTCTGTGTCTTATTGACTGGCATTTTGAGACAGAAAGTGGCAACTGCCATATTTCAGACCAGCAGATAACATTAGAAACTTCCTCCTGAAGTGGTGACGAGGGACCAGGTGAGAAAATCTCCGTTCCGATTTTAAAGTCATCTGCGAATTTTGCACCATACGGTGACGAAGTGGTCACACAGAGATCATTCACATAGATTAGGAAAAGTAAAGGGCCCAGAACCGAGCCCTGTGGGACTCCGCTCGGCACATATACCCCTTTTGATTCTGTATGTTCGATTTTAACCTGCTGAAATCGATTACTCAGAAAGGTGGACAACCAATTTAAAAGAGGACCAGCAATGCCACATCCGTACAGTTTAGCGAAAAGCTTGCGGTGGACAACGGATTCAAAAGCTTTCTTGAATCGAAATATATTACATCACTCTTAGCACCTATATCCAGTGCTTCAGTCCATCGATCAAGCATACTTAGGAGCTGGTGTGTAGCTGATCGGCCTGGTAGAAACCCAAATTGGTCTGGTTTAATAATAGATGTCTCTGTTCAGTAAGGCATTAAGGGATCTCTAATAATAGCTTCCATAATCTTACACGCCACGCATGTAAGTGCGATAGGTCTAGTTTTCTGGGTTTGATGGTGAACCCTTCTTAAAGACTGGTATAACAATAGCAGTTTTCCACTGTTCGGGAAGTAGTCCTTGATCAAAGGATAAGGTAAAGATTTTAGATAAGGGATAACTTATTTCGGCTGCTATTTGTTTAAGTAGGAATGCTGAAAGGCCATCAGGAACGCGTGAAGTACTAGGTTTCAGTTTTGTTATTGCAGAGAGAACAACTGACTGTGTAAAAAGAACTTTCTCACAACTGTTCTGCGTATATTGATTCTGTGGCAATGGTAAATTTTGGTTACCATCATCACAAATGCTATTTGATGCAAAGATACTACTTAGTAACTCGGCCTTTTCCAGGTTATCAACCAAGAAGCCGCTTTGGCCATTAAAAGGCGGTAAGGATCGGACAAACTGGGTTTTTTTTCGGTAGAATTTGAAGAGGGTGAAGTGTTTCTTCTCATGATGACATGTTCTTCCCTTTTCCTGTGCCATTCCTCAATAGAGTCTGAATAATTTCTTCTAATAATGTTGTATTCCCTAAGGGCCTCTTCACTACGGTTAAGTTTAAATCGTTTCCAAAGTTTAAGTTTTTCTATTTTTTAACTTAATCAAAAATTAGAGAATAGTGCGATTTTGAGTTCGAGGCTTTTCCGCAGGTGTTCTACAGAACCTTAAATGATTATTTATGATCTCCAAAACAGAACTCCAGGTGCTACAAATATTTTGATTACCTGTAAAAATAAGATTATCCCACTCCACCGTACGTAGTGAAGCCCTAAGCCCCAGGTAATCTATCTTACTTTGGGTGGTTTTGTCTGATGACAGTGGTTCCAACTCATTTAAGTTGCTAATATTTAGTTTGAAGGAGATAACACAATGATCACTACGGCCAAAATGAGGTCCCACAACCAGATCAAAAAGAAGTCTATCATCATCTGGTACAGTAACATTTTCTGCGGCATTTGTTACTAATTCTGTTCCTGCAGTTTTCGGGTTATTTGTTCTTTCTTGTAGAAATTTACCGTCGTCAGACTCGGAAGTAGAAAAATTTACACTGCCTTACTAGCAGCAACTGTCTGTTGCTCTGACTCTATTGTAATTTCTAGTGCTGGATTTACAACAACCTTTGCCGATTTTATTCGCCGCTGCCCCAACTACCTGCACGAGTACCACTACAACCATCTCGGTTCCCTCCGGTCCGAGTCTGCCGTCCTTTCCAGCAAGGACTAGGTTAGGATAGTTTTTGTTGCCCTCTTCGATAGTAATAATAATATTAACAACGCATTGCTACCAGTCAGTGGCGTAACAGAGTCTATCTGGGCCCATAAGCAAATTTTGTGCCCCCCCCCCCCCCCCTCAGCCCCCAACCAAGTCTTTGACGTTTTCGAATGTTTTGGTCTAATGATACACATACTTTACATTGTTTGGTTTACGTTACCCGAACAACCAACAACCTTTCAGCCAAAAAAAAATTACCTCGTAATGCAAACAAACAATCATGTTTGAAAAAAACACGTGTGTGTGGTATTTTTAACCTACTTAACTATCGAATTATTATAAGCTTTGCTTAGTAGCTACGTTAATACACTTTTTAAATGGGAACTTGAACTTGCTTATAACATATTGCACTTCGAACGTGAAATTTACATACCGTAGTTAGTTCACCTTTAAGGCGATACTTTCGGCATGCTTTTTACAATGCAAAAATCTCAATGATGTTGTTCATGTCCACATTTCGACGCCTGGCAGGCCCCCGAGTTGCAGGGGCCCGTAAGCAATGCTTACCTAGCCTACCTGTATGTTACGCCACTGCTACCAGTGACTATGTCACGATGACGATCCCTAAGGGTTCCAGTCCCCCATTGGCAGCTGTTTCTCCTTTACCCTGGAACCTGCTTGCACCGTTTCATCCAGTTTGCCTTCCGCATCAAGTTCGGTTCTGTTCACATCCGATTCCTCACTGCACTTAACAACCGACCAGTTTGCACAACAAACCCTTCAAGATTTACTGGAACATCTTTCACCCCTCTTATCGGTTGCGTTCAGGTTCCTTGAATCCAGTTGACTTCAGGGTAGCCAGTCCGTAGCCAGGGCACCCGTCTCCAAGGTCCACCACCCGTGACAAAGTATGTTGAGTGCATAAAAAACAGGTAATGAGATTTTCGAAGGCAATCAAAACTTATCTTACCAGCAAGGCTAGTTGAAGATAGTTTTTGTTGCCCAACCGAAATTTACATTACCTGTTTTACAACAAGCGATCAGCCCATCCTCCCCTCTCGAGTTGCCTTGGTAACGATTGAGAGTATTATAAAGAGATGGGGAATGAAGCTGCACCAGCGTTTATATAGGGAGGACTGCGTCCACGCATGCACAGTGGATTAACTACGGGACTGGCAGGGAAGCCAACTTCCTTTCTTTCTCTGGAAGAAGCATTGAGAACCCGAGAGTGCATAAAAAACGGGTAATATTTTCGGTTGGGCAACAAAAACTATCTTCAACCAGCCTTGCTGGTAAGAAACGTAACTCTCCAATCAGCTAAGTTGGCTAGCAACAGTATTGCACTCTTGGTTGGAGAGCCCTAGGAATTCTGCATGCAACGCCGCAAACAGCTAGTTTTTAGCTATTACGGTTTCTGAGATATTTCAGTTTAAGCATCGGAGTTTGCACGATAATTCGATAAATCAGAAAAAGCTCGATACGATAATTATCGAAATATTTTATCGCGATATTATCGATTATCGTGCCACCCCTAAACCAGTATATCTATTACGAACATTCGCATCCACGGTCGCCGACCCGTCGTCCAAAGTTTCCTCTTCTAAAATTAGGACATACAAAGTAAAACACTGTCCTGTATGTCGCTCTGTTTCCCGACCATCTATACAGAAGTCAACGGCCACCACGTGGATATCTGACATCCTCACTCTGAACAAGGATAATTGACCTTCCAGTTTTTCTTCAACCCCTGAACCTACGAGCATCCACCTTGGCCTTCACCTTCACCTGACAAAGAATGAAGACAGAAGAACAAAAGAAGACACAATGTGGTCGCCCTATTAACAACATATTCACTGTGCGACCCTTTGGCTCCAGAATATGCGTTCCGGCAGCTTTGCTGCGATGGTCATCCAACAGGCCCACATCGTTACATGAACAAGTCCGGTCGCATTTAGCTTGCCTGGCCCTTGGATTGCTAGGGCCGCCAGCTCGCGTAACCGTTACCATGGTCCCACCGCCATAGGTGACGAGGTCCGTTGTAATGCTTAAAAGGCAGGTAACGTATATTTTCGTTGGCATATAGAAACATTAAAATACCAGGGCTACCTGGTTGATTTTTGTTCCTATTGCCTAAACGAAAATATGCATTACCTTTACCCGCCCAGCCTCCCCTCTGAGTAACCATGGTTATGATTAGAGGAAAGATAGATGAAGCCATGTCTGAGGCTGACGCTTTTATAGGGTGCCTGTGCCGCACATGCGCAGAAGGATAAGCTACGAGGCTGGCAGGGAAGTCAACAAGTTTTGCTAGGGGAAGATCACATCTGAGGAAAGAAATGCATAAAAGATAGGTAATGTATATTTTCGTTTAGAAACAAAAATCAACCAGGTGGGGCTAGTATTTTAATGTTTTTGGTTTCTTAACTATTATTTTACCCGTAACGTGCATTGTCTTTCGACAACAGCGAACATTGCAACATTTTTACCAGTTTCGTCGCACGGTACAGGTCCCCCTGGGGTCCCGAGGGAGGCCAACGCCTGCCTTTGAGTTTCACTCCTTCCTTGCTCTCCCTTCGCTTTAGGTTCTTGGAGTCCGTCGATTCTGGGGTAGCCAGCTCGTAGCCAGGGCATTTGTTACTATGGTCCAACCGCCATCAGTGGCAAGGTCTCCTGCAATGCTATAAATTGCAAGTAATTTATATTTTGTCGGCATGTAGAAACATCAAAATACCAGGGGTACTTGGTCGATTTTGGTTTCTATTACCTAACCGTAAATATACATTACCTGCACGTGTACTCGCCCTGCCTCCCCTCTTGAGTTACCATCGTAACAATTGTGAAGTACGAAAGATTAGGCAAGGTCTGCAGCCAACGCGTATATAGGAGCAGTGTGTTGCGCACATGAAGGCTACCGAGCTGGCAGGCGAAGCCTAGTCTTCTCTAGAGGGGGATTGCATTACAAGAAGGAATGCTATAAATTGCAGGTAATTTATATTTTCGGTTAGGCAATAGAAATCAAAATCGACTAGGTACCCCTGTATTTTGATGTTTTTCAAGTTCGTACGTTGGTGTTCAAGGGGAAAATATCAAATCCCACACAGTCAATCAATCAGGAACAGATTGAATATTTGGAGATTGGCTGGGAAAAAAACTTTAAAACTACCAAGAAATTAATTTTGACAAAAAATCAGATTTAAATCACTTTCTATTGCCGTTCGGAAATATACAATACCTGTGAATTTTAGCAATCTTCCCTGAAGTATGTTTTACCCTAGAGGATGGAAAAGAAGACGGGTGGCCAGCTCCGTAACCCTCACTGCGCATGCGCGTGTGTGCAGTGCCTCCATATAGAAAATGACTCGGGTCGATTGTCATCCATATTCCTCCAGCGTGAGCTACAAGCACACGCTCTTGAGCTTTCCCTACGTATTCTCTGGATCGGTCCTTCGGACCTCTCGATCCCATTTTTCGCACCTAATCCTTCTTTTCACTTACATTTTTTGATGATTGAAATTTCACTACTTTGTGTCCTGGTTTCCGATCGGTCCTGTAAAACGGCGTTTGACTCGTCAACGAAGATGGAGGCTCTTTCATATTCCGTCACCCGTCGATCCAATTTGTGTCGGCTTCTGGCGCAATCAATCCCACGACCTCGAACTACGACTGGTGCACGAAGCGGATTGAACAATATCTCACTTCTCGTCACCGACCATCCAGTCCGATTGAACGACGACCGAACTAATCTCTGGTGGATTCCACAATCCATGAATTCTGCCAAGCATTTTCTTTTCGATGTCAAGTTATCTGCACCAACTTGATGGCCATCGTCGCACAAGACGTCTTCGCTCCTCCTCATTCAAGTCAAAAGCCTTCGATCCTGTTTCCTTCAATCCATCATTTCAAATTTTTGGATTGCCTACTGTCGTTTAAATGGATCACACCATGACCCGATCCGCCAGAACTTCGAGTCAGTCCATCACGCTGCCTTTCTGCCTCACCATGCGGCCAATTTTATCAACACACTTCCCCAAGAAAGAAACACTTCCCCAATACACGAAGGAAGGAGTATGAAAAGGATAATGAAGACCAAGCTATCTCATCATTTCCCTCCAGCTTCGACAAGACGTCTTCTCTCCATTCCAGTCCAAGATCTCCGGTCCGTCTTTTCTCCAATCCATCATTTTACATTTCTCGGATTGCCTCTTCCAAGATGGCCGCTCCGTCGCCTCGCAGTCCATCGCCTGCTGATCTTGAATATTGTTGCCAATCCGTCATGAAAACATTCACCAATCCCTACACTACCAATCTTTCCCCTTCTGCTTCACCACTCTCACGTAGCCAACTTTCTGCTCAATCCAACACAAAGAAGACTAAGAAAACTAAACATTCCCATCGATCGTCTTCTTCGAAATCTCACCGTTTCTCATCTGAACTTCCTCTCGACTTGACCTCTCACTCTTCCAAGAATCCGAACCGCCCTTCATGTGATTAACAACCTCTGTCGGCTTCCCATGTTCATGTCTTGCGATCCGTGATTTCAAGTACAAGTCAACTAATGCCAAGCCACCTTCATCATCACACAGCCACTCTTACACGCATGATTGGAATGCGAACATGTCTGCATCATCCCACAAGCGCTTCCACTCGCCGAGTGAATCTTTTTCCAATCAATCTGAAGCGAAAAAGAATCGACGGCACCACTCAGCCCATTCCATCACTTCAACCACTGATCTCGATTCGGCGTCAACCTTCAACAACTCTTCTTACAACGCTGCCTCGTATCACTCATCACACAGCTGCTCTGCCAACGCAGGATTGGATCACGTTCACGTCTGCTTCATGCCCAACATTCCGCACGATCCTTCAAAAAGGTGACCATGCAATCACAACGTTCTCATCGACCGTCTTCTTCGAAATAACGCCAATCCTCATCCAAACTTCCATGCAACAGATCGAACGATCCGTAAATTGAAGACAAAGCCCACCATTACCAATACCATCCCCAACTTCCTTTTAGCAAGGCAGACACCTCAACAGTGAGAACGATCCGTAGCACCTGCCACAGACCTGTCCGAAGCAAACTTTTCACTATCACGAACGGGATCATTTTCGTAAGTCCATCTTGAACTAAAAAAAAAAAAGGGGGGGGGGGGGGGGCCACATCACGAAAAGACCCACAATCCGTTTGCCTCCATCGTTTTTTTCCATGGACCTCAACCGGCGTTAGCCCCAACGGCTGTCCAACGCCAACTGGATGGCATTGCACCAGTTTACAAATAACACTTTGGTACAATCCATCAAACAAGCTCAATGCGTCTCATTGCAGTTTCAACTCCACAATTCAACCACTGATCTTGATTCTGCATCGACAACAGTCAACTTAACGACCACTCAACGACCACTCTCGTCATTTTGCAGCTACGGATCTTTTAGACGAACAACCAATTCGCATGGCTGATATTTCAACAGTGAGAACCATCCGTGGATTCTCGCTCGGAATCGTTTGAAACAAACTTTTCTTCATCACGAGCCGGATCTCAATTCCAAAACCACCATCTAGAACCAACCCCCCCCCCCCCCAAAAAAAAACATGGAGGAACCCACAATCCATTTCACTCCTTTTCTTTTTCCATGGTCCTCAACTGGCGTCAGCCTCAACGGCCGCCTAACGCCGACTGGCTCGCATTACACCGACAAACAACTAACAACACTCCAGTGCAATCTATTAAACAAGCTCCATGCTTCTCATTACAGTTTCGATTTTTCCCACATGGTGCGCTGTCTCCCTACCTCACAATTCCCTTGACGGGCAAAAAGTAGAAAAACTCATTCACCATTTTTAACGCGGCACGTAAGCCGAAGCTGTTCAAAATGGGACCAAAACAATGAAGATTCTCTCGCCCGGGATTTGCATCGATTGCAAACGATCTTTCTGCCTCCCACGTGAATTTAATAGAACCAGCGATCTGCAATTGCCTTGCTATTACCTCTAAGAAGAAAAAATTCGACCCACACCCAGCATGTCAGTATCACCAAACCTGTGATCATCATGTATGCAAAGGTACTGTATGTGCTACAATAGATAAGACACTTGGGTGCTAATTCAAAGCAAGCACTTTGCCTCACGAAAACGCCTTCAAAAACTAAATGAAAAGAAATTGAGAACCAACTGAAATCTGGGGCCAAATCAACTGCTGTTGTTCCCCCCACACCTGAAAAATCGCTTTTCAGGCCACAGCGCACTGAAACAACCCCATGTACTCTCGCCACAACCAGTGAGTCCAACGTGGACCCAAAACTGACAACAATTGGGTCAAGCACTCCAATCACCTCCAAGACCCAAAACACATCAAGTTCTTCATCAGCCACAGCCACCTCATCTTCGAATTTTTCTCCATCCACATTATCAAAACCATCGACTCGTGATTCCACTCCACAAGTCGCATCGACGACAAACCTTCTCAAACCAACAGGCCAATCTGCACACAAATTGACCCAACAACCTAATCCTCCGGAAAACGAAGAAAATGTCTGGACAACTGTCCCCACACCGAACTCACTTTTCCTACCATTTGGAGACTCGACCACCCTGAATTTTTGGATGAAACCCAAACTGATCAAGATTTCTCGGACCACGCTGTCCTACAAAAACAAGTGAAAAAGAATCTTCACCTACCAAAGAATTGTGTAACGCAACTTCATAGCAACATTCAGCCCATAACTGACTATGTGCAAAAACTCACCAGCAACTTCTCTAAGTTGGCCGATTCTGAAAAACTACTCTCGGTCGAAAATCACAAACTAAAGCAAAAGCTTGCCAGGTTACGCCTCGCACTAGATCAACTGAACATTGCTCAAAAGAAAATATCACCATTTCCGCACTCCACACAACGAAATTGGCTCCTCAAACGCTGCATCTTATCATCATCCAGACGTCCAGCCTACAGTTTTTCTCCAAGACCTTCCGTACCATCTCGAAACCCCAACATCATTCCCAAAGATCCACGTCACCCGAAACGAAGAAAATCTGCAACAAAAACTATAACATCCAACTTATCAACAAAACCAATTCTAACACACACCAAACTAAACCAACCAATGTTGTGCCCCACGATACCTCTAGTCGGCCTACCCCCCATACCTGTCTCCCACGACATGACAACGATTTTGTGCATCGACGGCAACCGCGCTTTACCAGAAGAAACCTTCATTTCTCGACAGATTTGGCAATTTGGAAACTTGAGCCTGCCACACCAAACATGGTTAAGGTATCGGACATTAGAACATGTCGCCTACCCTGCGCAACCTGTCGCTCCCGCGCCAAAGGATACGCCTTCACCTTTTTCCCAAGAAATCCCGAAAACTAAATCGCCTGCTTCCCAACATCTCTGGAAATCACAGCTTGGCCCGGAATGAAGCTTCTCCAAAGTGTACCTACATGCTCACCCTGGAAAACCCTTGTTCCCACATCAATCTTTAAAAAAAAAAAGTGTGTGTGTTTAACTGTCTCCCGTAATGTGAAATCAAATCATAACGTGCTTCAACTGCAACAACCTTAACTTCACTCTCTGCATACTTTTACATCTGACATACAAACCTCAAAATTGCAAGTCCCATCAATGTGCATCATCATCATTCTGTTACTTAGAAGAAACCAACCTCACGACTTCATCCACTTCACCACACATCCATGAAGACTCCAAACCTGGTAATCGACTTAAACCCACGTCTCTTCAATCCTGTTCACCTTTTTTCGAACCGCCACCCAACCTTCAATTCTAACTTCCCGGTTCTGCCATGGGGTGAACAACCTTCATCAACCAGCTCGTAACCCCACGGTGTCCTGTCAGGCGGTGCCCGCCACCTGCTTTGACGAGGTGTGGGTGAATGCTAAAATTCACAGGTATTGTATATTTCCGAACGGCAATAGAAAAGAGTATTTTGCCGGCCCTCCTGTCAGGCCGGCTGAAAATTGTTTCTATTGCCTAATAGGAAATATACAATACCTTCACCCACCCTACCTCCCCTCTTGAGTCACCACCTGACAAATCGAGAGGAAAACGGATGACAATCGACCTGAGTCATTGTCTATATGGAGGCACTGCACACACGCGCAGAGGGTTACTGAGCTGGCCATCTGTCTTCTCATCCTCTAGGGAAAGGCATACTTCGGGGAAGAATGCTAAAATTCACAGGTATTTTATATTTCCTATTAGGCAATAGAAACAATTTTCAGCTGGCCTGCCAGGAGGGCCGGCAAAATACTCTTTCTTTTTTCACAAATTTTTTTTTTATAGCAAATGAAAAAATCTGGGTATGCTGTTTTATATACATGGTTTCTAAGGAAGAATTATTGTGCGATCCTGGCACATATGGGCTAAATTACAAATGATTGTCGATGAGGTCCCGGAGATCAGGTTACTGATGGACATAGTTAACCAACACAGTTTGCCTAAAACCTTCCATTGACACTGAACTCTCCAAAAGACTTGAAGTGTTAGCATTGATGGGGTCGTACACAAAATGTACGTTTCATTTATGTATTTGAGTTATCAACAACAGAGGTATTACAAGAGCTACGTTGTTACAATAGACTTAAAATTCACGAACGAAGTTGAAGTTAAACAAGTGGCTAAAAATTAGAGATGCTATGCTTTAAACGGAAGTGCCACACCTTTTAAGGAGCCTACAGCAGTGAAAATGTAGTGGTGCCTCCTACACTGCAAAAGCTTCACATACGGGCTACAATTGCACTTCATGTTACGAATTAAGGTTTAGACTTCACGCTACGGATTATGGTTAACTTCACATTACGAATTGTGGTTTACTTCATGTGACGGATTATGGTTTACTTCACGTTATGGAATAATCGATCAAACTGGAGACCATGGACACTGGACAGGCGTCGAGTGTTTTTAACTGGGCCGATGAACAATTCTAGTAACAGCACAAAAATGCGACAGTCATTACTAGCGCAAAATCTAGACTTAAAGTGGCACTATCACCGATTGAAAGCAGACGAATTCTGACAACATCTAGCGCTGTGTAGTACCATCTAGCGTTTGCTTGCACCAAGTAAAGGAATGCATAACGGCATTTCTTTTAACGAAACAAACAAGCCGCGACATCCTAAATTATTGAGTGAAAATTTGGTACATCCTCGTGCACCTACGAGCAAGCTATAAAGGTTAACAATATCAATGTCGCTAGATGGCGATTGAAATGCGAACGAAAATACCGTGGCGCCATCTAGCGACATTGATATTGTTAACCTTTATAGCTTGCTCCCAGGTACACGAGGATGAACCAAATTTTTACACAATAATTAAGGATGTCGTGGCTTGTTTGTTTCATTAAAAGAAAGGCCTTTATGCATTCCTTCGCCAGGTGCAAGCAAGTGCTAGATGGTACTACATAGCGCTAGATGTTGTCAGATTTCGTCTGCTTTCAATCGCTACTGCAATAGATAGACACCGTTAGTTTTTGCCGAAAATTTGAGAACCAAAAAACCAACACCACTACAAACCGTAATACTAATCCTAACATTATTAGGCTTTTGCATACTTGAGAGGATTCTTGCTACTGAGTAGTTTCCGAGAAAAACCGTTCAGCACAAGAAAGCACTATGCCAGCATCCATCTAAATTCAATAAGATTAAAGTGTATTAGCTTGTAAGCACAGTCAGTGGTTTTCAAGAAGTCCTAACGTTAGCATCAGCGGAGAAATAACTGATTCCTTGACGGTTGCGCTGTTGGAAGAAGCCACGTCCACCAGCAACAGCCAAAAGTAACTCGACCCAGCTGCCCATGTTAGCTGACATCACGGATGATGCAACTGAGTGTCAGACTCTCAGTCCACGAAGTGATCCAGCACCATACCGGTGAGTCGTTATAAGAAAAAAAAAAAGAAATTTACATAACACATGACATTAAGAACTAAGGAAAAACATATGGAAAACAGGACACAATATTTAATTCACATTAATAAACCGAGGATGACGTAAAGTTATCACGCCAGGTAAGTGCATTTAGATTTTTAAATGCAGGTAAGTAATAAATTTTGGAGAAGCACTGAGAATCTAAAGCCCAATGAGATACCTCGTCACACATGAAGCTTCATGGATCCGCGCACAATCAAGAGATTCGCCGACAGTTGAGTCATGCGTACCAGGGCCGAATCAATCGCAAAATGCGACATAATGCTACCCTCCCAACGAAAGATGGACCCCACCTTTGAAATCAAATTTTCAATTTGGTCCAACAATCTTAAAGATACGTACAGAGTTCAGAGCTTACACCAACACAGGTTAGTGGCAAGTTAAGCTTTAGGAATTAAATACCTCTACATCTCCAAATCTATCACCATTGTCAGTTTACAAAAAAAAAAAAAAACCGTCAGGGAAAAAACCAAATGCACCTGGCTACCATAAGTAACGAGGCAAAACAACCAATGACACGGATTGCCTCACAAGCCAATTAAATCCATCAACATAGGATGATCAGTTTCCCAGTGAGAAAAGTATAACACATCTTGAAGTAGAGGCAGAAAATCGAAAAAGCGAAGGAAGAGAAAAAAAATAAATTTGGCAAAAAAAAAATTCATTATTAAACATAAAAAAAAGAAAAAACAAACCCAAAAAAACAGCAGGGGGTATAAAAATTTAAGGCATGCAAAAAGTAGGCGAGGGTAAAAAACCACACAAACTACAGATCACAGTCGCACCATCAGTTCATTTTACGGAACAAAACTGAAAAACATTAACGGGGGAGGAAAGTGAACCTTCAGTTCTTTTTGCTCGTTGGTCTTTGGGGGTAACTACTGCAAAAACACCCTTTGTTTGATCGTTAAGTGTAACGTCAAGCTTAATTGTTCCCAAAGGTTTTGTAATTCCTCCATTCCACGCCTTTAATGTTAGTCGGGTTCAGCTTAACATTTGAAAAATATTGTTTATACCACCTAACTAGTACAAAAGTTAAATCCGAGCCACAATCAACTTCTAAATGCAACTTACGGCCATTTAAACAAAGTTCAGTAATCCATTTGTTACTTTTAACACTGGAGGTTAAAGAATTTATCTCAGAATCTGGAATTTCGTCAAAATCGCATGTGGCATCCGAACCGGTTACATCTGAATCGTCAACCAAATGCGTTTTACGTGAATACGTCAAATTCTTCTTTTTACTCTCACGTCCTGACTTTTGGGGTTTATGAGTTGGTACTCGTTTCATGCGAATTGAAAGCTGTTCCTTAGTTTTACAGACTCTAAAATGGTGCCCAACCAACCCACGGGCTGAGCAGGTGTGCTTTTTATACCCACAGGCAGCCTTGACACGATTAGGGTACCCACAACAGAAACATTGTTATCTGTTTTCTTCTGCTTACAATTGTATATTTTTTTTTAGTAACTTGGTGGATTGAAAACCCCTAAAACTGAGAAACATTCTTTTGGGCTAATTCCTGTGTAGAGGCAAGGCAAGGCAACGCAACGTAACAGCAGAGTCGAAAATTACTGTGCTGGGGTCCAACGCTAGAAGAAACTTCTGCGTTTCAGCATTTTTTAAGCCAGCGACAGACCTGTCGCAAAGCATCATTTCCAGCGTTGTACCATCAGCTACGCCATAATTGCACTGTAAAGTCCATCTTTAGAGCTCTGTTACATAGTTGGCAATAGATTCACCACTATTTTCAGTGGCACAACGTGCGGGGTGCGGCTGCAGGGGGGCACACAGTGAAGGATGATGGCAGATGAAGGATGATGGCCCGCACACAAATAAAAAAAAACGAAGGCAAGAAGGGATGAATGAGGTAAGGAAGAGGGAGAGAAAATAATCGAAATAAATAATTAATTTTACAGCTTTATTGTAGGTTTATACCACGGCTGTGACGTCACGCTAACTCAACGCAATGCTAAATTTCCGTAGGTTAAATCCTGTTAACCGTGAGTGGAAGTGTGCGTCATTGGAAAAAGTGTGGGTTATTAAGTTACTCCACACTTCTGCCGATAACTCAACACTTTTGACACTTCCGGATCACGCGACAGGAACGCACACGCCACAACCAAAATTATACCTCGTCGAAAACCGTAACACAATGAAAACGTACAAAAGGAATTGGGCTACTCAACTTGCCGGGATATCCCAAATGAAATCCTTTACCTGCTAACGTTCTCATGTCTGGCTGGCCCATAGCTAAGTAACTGTTTATTCCCTCCGTCTAACTCTTCTCTCTCCCCCCGCCCTCCACAACCTAAAATGGAATGACCTTCATTCCTACCGATACACCTATTAGGCTATTGCCGGTGATTTGAAACAGTTCTCAAACTAAAAAGGCACAAAAAGAATTACTTACCTGGCTAGAATGTTGGCACAATGTCCTTCTATCCCTGCCTTC
>JAHWFP010043213.1:13893-30848 GCA_023313725.1 Lithobius niger | reverse complement strand
TTATGAGCAGGTACATCATAAGGTACAAAATTTCACCTCTACCCTTTCAAAATAAACTGTCCACGAGTCGACAGCGGGGTCGAATTCGTTTATCTTTTCATGATGTAAAGATGCCGTTACAACAGTGGCACCCGAACTATCTACTTCTAGAGTAATATCTAGACTTTTTTTTTGTGAATATCTGAACTTGACGTCATCGTCGTCACTACTCATAAGTAAAGAGATAAACTAGTTTATTAAATCTAACTTAAACGTTAGTCCCACTTAAACTAATTTTCTTTTCACAAATTTTAAATTTTTAACTTTAAGCCAGGCTATTTGCTATCACATTACACAATTGTAGAATACAATTTGACCTTCTGCCTTTTGTAACCAACTAGGTCACTCTTATAGTCTAGCGGCTAAGAGCCAAATTTTAGGCGAATCGTGCACTTTTGGAAAAAAGTATGACAGTTTCAGAATATCTTTACTATGGCAAATGGAACATTTTTGGATATGGTGCCCACATGTATGACTTCCGGTTTGCCCTCATTACGTCATCAAAGATGGCCGCCACAGATTCACTATAGAGTTTGATATCAACAGCTGTATCTTGGTAACCAGTAGACCAATTTCGATTTTCTATAGCTTGTTGAAAAGATAATTTTGTAAGCCACAAATAAGATCCTATGACACATTAACAGAGCTTCGGCAGGTTAGGGAGTACAGCTCAAAAAATGTAAATTTAAAGTGATTTTCAATAGGTATTATCACATTTGAATTAAAATAACAGCCAAATTAGCTAATAAAAAACATTAAGCCCTATCGTACGAATTGTTCCAAATTTCGTTCCCTTTCCAACAGGACCAGGAGTGGTTAACGCTCGTTAAACCCTTTGAAACCCTTTCCAACAATTCCTAACAATGTTAAACAGATGGTACCGTTGCCGTATTATTACAAGATGAATTATTACTGCACATCATACAATATATAGTATACTGGCTGTGGTGTTAATTGTTCACTGTCTGAAATCATGAAATTTGGTATGGATGCACATGAAGGGTAAATGAAAAAATAGTTATGGTAACAGGTAGACCCCCCCCCCTAGGGAGGAGGGGGTGTTTTAAACCCCCCCCCACACACACACACAGACACACACAAAAAAAAATCGACAAGAAAGGTGATATACATTTTTACATAAAATCAACCCTTGAGCCCCAAAATCGTGTTAACGTATATCACCCTTAATTTCCACGAATTCTCCTTTTTATTTCAATAGGTTGTTGTTGTGATTTTCGTGTTTAAAAATGCTCTTGCGAGCCCTCTAATACCCCGAAATGGACATGCTTCGTATTTTCTATTGTTTCCACCAATCTTAATCGAAATTGTTTAGCTTAGATAGGGACCATCCTACGCCCGTTTAAAGGTGCAGCTGTAGTTCGTGTAGTGGCTTGTTTCAATTTCAAAGTACCATTGCAATGCTCATATTTATATTTAAGCCAAGAAACTTCGGTTAGGATTAATGAAAAGAATGTATCCCCACCTTTCAGAAAATCTTAAGCATGTCTATTTCGGGCTATTACGGGGCTCGTAAGAGCATTTTGAATTCGAAAATCACCGTAAGATTTCGCCGCTAAACCATTACCTCTTCACCTTTAAATGGGTGTAGGACAGTCCCTGTCTAATTTTAACAATTCCGGTTAGGATTGATGGCAAGAATAGATCTCCACCTTTCAGATAGGATCTTATGGGTTTAGGACAATCCCTGTCCCATTTCAGTTAGCATTGATGGAAAGAATCGATCCCACCTTTCAGAAAATCCTAAGCATGTCTATTTCGGGCTATTTACAGGGCTCCAAGAGCATTTCGAATTCGAAATTCACCATGCCATTTCGCCGCTACGCTATTACCTCTTCACCTTAAATGGGTGTAGGACAGTCCCTGTGTAATTTAAACAATTTCGGTTAGGATTGATGGCAAGAATAGATCTCCACCTTTCAGATATTCCTAAGCATGCTAAGCATGTCCATTTCGGGATAGTCGCCAGGTTCAGGTATGGGTTTTGACTAGCAGTGACAACCTGGCATGACATTCTGATCAACAAACAGTTGAGTTTTAAAATTCTTGTTCATTCCATTGTTGTATTATAACAGTTTTCCAGTTAGGATTCATACGTTTCGATGTCAACGTGATGTTTAAAATAAAATACAGATCATGTTCAAGGAAAAGAAAATTTACAGCTTAAGGTTCAAATAGTTATATTTCGTGTTTTTTCAACATTTCACGCTATATCGTGTTCCTGAAGCTGTACCGCTTAACCTGTACGAGTTGTGTTATTGTGTCGTAGGACATTTTTGGTTAGTTATAATTTTATCTTTCCAACGAGCTATAAAAAATTAAAATTGGTTAATCGGTTACAGAGATACACATTTTTTGGGTTAAATCATGTGGCGGCCATCTTTGATGACGACATGACACTAAACCGGAAGTGCCGTCAGTGGGCACCATATCCAAAAATGTTGTTCTTGATCTATGAAATAAGTTCCGAAAGTTTCATGCTTTTTTCCAGAAGTGCACGATTGTTGCCCTTGGCCGCTAGACTATTAAGTTCGCCGTTACCACTACCTAATAAAAGTAACATTTATGCAACTCTTTGATAAAGACGCCATTGCCCCTTTGCAGCGGCAATGCATACGTTGAAGTAGTGGGAAACTCGTGAATAATGGGATTCACACCAAGGGAAGAATGAAGGGCATTAAAAGTGGCTTGGCCCTAAGCTTCACAAGCCTTAAAAAGTAACATACCACACTGTGCTCGGTGTACTTAATTTTACAATGCCTGCCCACGACTTGACATTTACGATGAGCACGTAATTGAAAAATTTGATGGCATAAATGTTACATGATACTCTTCACTAAGCAAAAGTTTAAAGTGGCACTATCACCGACTGAAACACGTTCGCAAATATTCTGGCACCATAGCGGCAGTGATAATGTTAACCTGTGCAGATTGCTCCCAGGTGCACGAACACGTACCGAATTTTCACTCAATAATTAAGGAGGCTCGTGGCTTGTTTGTTTCGTAAAAAGCAATGACATTGTGGCATTCCTTCGCTTGATGCAAGCAAGTGCTCGATAGTACTAGATAGCGCTAGATTCTGCCTACTTTCAATCGGTGATAGTGCCACTTTAAACACCTAATTCACAATACTACTACTTATTTCTCATTGAATGTGACAATTTACTCTGCAACTTATTTTGACGTCCTGTGCCAATACTTGTAAATCGGTTTTTGCCCTATTTCATCTGTGACTTGTTAAGTCACAATTCTCAATTAAGGTTTTGCACAACGTTGTGTTCATTTGCCGCCCACATTTATAATTAAATTATTTGTAAATTGCTGTACAGCTAACGTACACTTAATTGGTGGCACTATTACCAATAAATAAAAATTATTTTTACTAATCTGTAATAACTTTTACACAATTTACCTCATTTATAATTTGACAAAACGTAGGGTACCTAAAAAGATAAGTCAATTCCAGCCCGAAATAGACAACACGGCCCGCCCCTGTTGCGTTGCCACAGAAGACTTGTGTGTTCGTATTTCGAGGATTTTCTCAAAATTCTTCACCTTCAGAAGGTAGGAGAATGGTTCTCAACTACGACAAGAGCACCAAATAACTTTCCTTGGAGGCCTCCAGACCCGGCCAATATAGTCAAGAAATCGGCAGCCACCGGAATCCCCCAAAAAGCTTAATACTACTACTCTAATACTATTACTACTACTACTACTACTACTACTACTACTACTACTACTACTACTCTAATAATTACTCTGCCTAGTGGCGAACTTTAGCACTGCTGTCCCAGCACAAATTCTAACCTTTGAGTAGGTATCCTGGTTTCTTCTCTTACGGTGGGGAGATATGGTAAGGGGTAAATTAACCCCGGGGAATGCGAAACCCGAGGTGGTCGAACCCTGGGGGATTTGAGGAAATCCCCAGGGATTTTGAAAAGTTAAAAGTGGCGAGATATGCTCTTGTGCAAGTCGAGGGGAGGGAACCCCTGGGGTTTCGGTTAAAACACTCTCGGATGCATAGCTCACTGCATCATTTTCCCCTGTGATGTTAGGGGGTGGAATATTTTCCCTAGAGGTTTTTTCTACTCTATACTTCCCCGGGGGTTCAGCACAAAATCCTCGGGGTTCGACCACCTCTACTTTTTCCTCCCCTTCTGTTTTCCCCCTGACTATATCTCACCTTTTTCAACCCCAGGGTTTTTTCACCCAGGAAAAACGAAAACCCCGGACCATATCTCTCCACTGCTAGTATTCAAACATAATTGTAAAGGTACAAACCCCTTGCCACTCACATACCAAACACGATATGTGGCAAGTTTGTTTAGGCTTCTGCTAATCATTAATTAAATTAAATTGTTAATTTCTCATCTTCGTCGCCATCGTAACGTATGGGCGTACGTTCAACAAGGTTGGTAGCTGGCAACAAATGATAGAGACGAACGCTAGGTTTGAATGACAATTGGGCAGCATCCGAAATGTTAGGGTACCCCCCCCCCCCCCATAGCGTTAGATGTAATATATTCTTACGGGATGCACCGTGCCCCGTATGTGTAGAGCTTTATTAGACATTGACACACCCCAACTAGTGGGTTTGCATACAACTACAAAAACCCCTGGGGTCAGGAAAGTAAGCGCCGGTGCACACGTGCGGTCGCCGCTGCGTTACCGCATTTGCGGTTTGGTTTACATGCCATCTGTTGGATACTGCACACGTACCTGCGTCGACGTTGCGTTCCCGCCCGCCGTTCACCCGCCGCTCGTGCGGTTGGTTTGCACCGCAATTCCCCTCGTCAACGCAGCGGTACCGCAGCGTTAAAAAAACGCAATTGCGTCTCTGAGTACCTTGGATGACTTGAGCGGTGCACACGTCCGCCGTTTACCGCAAAAGCGTTACCGAAAATGGCGTTCAATTTCGAAGAAATAGACATGGAATTGTTTTTTGGGGGAGTAAAGAACTATCCTGAAATATGAAATGTTGGTGCAGAAATGATTGAAGACTCATTGGGAAGTAATTAAAGAACTTATCCGAATTTTTTAGTCAATCTGCAAAGGATGTATAACATTTTTCCCTGGTACGTCTTAAATTAGTACTTCAATGTACCAAAATTTGTCGCATTGGTTTTAAAATATATTTTTTGTTCGCGAGGTAGGCGAAAAAAGCAACATCGTCTCATTGGTTTCAAACTATAATTTTTTGTACACTAGGCTAGGGAACCGAACGCGCACATACGTCACCGAAGCGGCACCGCAGCGTCAACGCGCGTTAATAAAACGCACGTGTGCATTGATTGGATGCGGCGCCGCAGCGTCCAAAAAACGCACGTGTGCACCGGCGCTAAACAGCAAACACTCCAAACGCCAAAATGTAATGCAAGATTGTGACGTCACAATTTGCTAATATCCCCACCCGTGTCACAATAAATCAATCATCATCCATCCCCAGAGTGTGCTGTAATAGGCTATGTGGATGGCCCCTTGGCTTCACAGCGTATGCACTTAGGTAGGAAAACAGTTCACACAAGTGAATAGCCCAGTTATGATGTGAGCAAGAATTAACAACTTTATTCAGAACACAAAATAATAAAAATGTATTTCCTACCACCAAATATTCTATGAATAGAACACTGGCAGACAACATTTTTTGGGGATGAAAAGAAAAAATATTTTCTATCATTTTTGTATCGGTACAATATTTCTACCAACGTAGACCTATTCCCTACCGTTCGGTAGTAGGGTATACATTTTTAAGTGTTTTTATTTTAACCTTGACGGACCACTCAGAGTATGTCTGTGGATTGTGGGGAGGGAATTGGAAGTTTGTGGTGAATATTTTTAGTCCCCCCCCCCCACCTTAACACACACTAAAAAAATTTGCTCCACCTTGGAGGCCTTCTTTTTTCTAGTAGCATCCCCAACCCCCTTCCCAAAAAATTGGCTACAACATATGCGTTACGTGTCTAATATTACTGTTTAGCACGTTGTAGGTGCAGTCCATTTCTGTTAAACGGAAACTGGCTCTGAACTGATCTGTAAATAAAATTATAATATTCCATTTCTCTGCGTTAATTGTGGTAGCAAGGGTAGAGGTTATCTGCTATTACGAAAACAACGCATTAGAAAGCAGACGCTCTACTCAGGCCTAAAAAAATATCTTTGGTTCCTGTAACCAGACCGTGCCTAATTTTTTTTTTCCACATTTCATCGACTCTAAATGTTTTTTTTGTCCGTATTCGTATTAAATCATTCGTCCGTATTAGAACGCAAAGGGAAAAGAAAACGGGACCACAGTGAAAGTGCTGCATAACAAAACTAACGATTTATACGATTTAGGCCTATAGTCGGGTAGAAGATTGGCCGAACCTTGCACTGAGGTATAACACAAGTTTTTTTGTAGGAAGTTGACCCCTAGTCAGAATGTGGATGATGTCACCCTGGCATCTTTGGGGAATTTTTTTTAATGAAGGTCAAAGGTCAAAGGTTTTTTTTGGCTGTAACTTCTTAACCGTTGATCAGATCAAAAAACACAGAATACAAGTCTAAACCAAAATTAAATCTTCTTAAGGAAAAGTCCTATTCAATTTTGACGTAAAGTTAACCCTTATGGCCCAAATTTGTCATTTTATGCCTTATTGACGGAAAATAATGCATTTAGTATTAGTGATAGCATTCCTGACTATGCACCTTTGCTTTTACCTTTTTAATTGCCCTAGTCGGATTTACTTAGGCTGTTCTGAAAGGTTCTGATGTATTCTTTCCATCAATGCTACCCACAATTGTCTATCTTAAATAGAGACCATCCTACGTTCAATGGAAGGTGTTGTAATGACGTAGTGGCGAAAGAATATGCAGATTTTCGATTTTAAAGTGCTCCTATGAGCTATCTAATTACCATAGATGGACATACTTAGGCTCTTCTGAAAGGTGGGGATGTATTCTTTCCAGCAATACTAACCACAATTGTGTATCTTAAATAGGGATTGTCCTACGCCCATTGACAGGTGTTAGTGTAATACCATAGTGGCGATAAAGAATGGCGATTTTTTATTTCAAAGTGCTTCTCTGAGCTATCTAGTAAGCCTAGAACGACATACATAGGCTCTTATATAAGGTGGTGATGTATGCTTTCCATCAATCTTAATCACAATTGTGTATCTTACATAGGGACCGTCCTACGCCTATTGAAAGGTGTTGTTGTAATACCGTAGCAGCGAAAGAGAATGGTGATTTTCCATTGCAAAGTGCTCCTATGAGCTAAATTTGCCATACCTAATTGCATTGCTGGAAGGAATACGTCACCACCTTTCAGAAGAGCTTAAGTATGTCCATCAAGGATAATTAGATAACTCGTAAGAAGACTTTGAAATCGAAAATCACCAAACTCTTTCGCTGCTACGCCATTACAAAAACACGTTTCAATGGGCGTAGTACGGTCCCTATTTAATATACGCAATTATGATTAGCATTGATGGAAAGAATGCATCACCACCTTTTAGAAGTGCCTATGTATGTCGTTCTAGGCTTACTAGCTAGCTTATAGGAGCAGTTTCAAATAAAAAATCACCATTCTTTTTTGCCGCTACGGTATTACAACAACACCTTTCAATGGGCGTAGGACGATCCCTATTTAAGATACACAACTGTGATTAGTATTACTGGAAAGAATACATCCCCACCTTTCAGAAGAGCTTAAGTATGTCCGTCTAGGGTAATTACATAGCTCATAGGAGCACTTTAAAATCGGAAATCTGCATATTCTTTCGCCGCTACGGCATTACAATACCTTTCAATGAACGTAGGACGGTCTCTATTTAAGATAGACCATTGTGACTAACATTGATGGAAAGAATACATCACAACCTTTTAGAACAGCCTAAGTACGGGTAATTATAAAGGTAAAAGCAAAGTGCATAGTCAGGAATGCTATACACTGTAATATTAAGTGTAATATTTTCTGTCAATTTGGCATAAAATGACAAATTTGGACCATAAGGGCTAACTTTACGTCAAAATTGAATAGGACCTTTCCTGAAGAAAATTTAATTTGTTTTAGACTTGTATTCTGTGTTTTTTGATCTGATCAACGGTTAAGAAGTCAAAGCAAAAAAAACTCTTTAGGCCACCGATTTTGACCTTTGACCTTCTTTAAAAAAAAATTCCCCAAAGATGCCAGGGTGGCATCATTCGGATTCTGGCTAGGGGCATGTAGAAGGCCAACTTCCAGCAAAAAAATACTTTTGTTGTACCTCAGTGCAAGGTTCCACTAAATTCCGTGTACTGGCAACCTGACTACTACCAAGACTACTACCTTATAAGTTGATGTAAACTGCTGTGGGCGCACAAATTCGGTATATATAAAAAAAAAGTAAAAATATATATATAATCTGACCTACCGACCCTATTTTTTTTCACGACGTTACAGGAACCAAGACACTTTTTTTTAGGCCTCATCGACAATGCAGGCGAAGGTCGCCATGCTAACAGAGCTGTGCAGCAAAGCTGAACAACGAACGTATGATGCTGTTCTAATTTGCTGTGCGATTTCTTCTTTTACTGCTAACGAAGCATATTTCATGGGATAAAGAATAGCTGAAGTTCTAGCCTATTGTTTCTACTTGAATTTCTTTCTTGGTGAATTTAATTTGCTGTTATTTCGTTGATATTCGTTCTCTAACGCCGAACGGCAGTGCTCTTCTAGCGCATACTAATAGTAAATCACCAACATTCTCAGCCTACATTAACCAGTAGCGCCATCTGAACACTACCATGTCGTAAGTTTTCTAAAGTGCGCACAATAAGAGTCAGCAGACCATGCTATGACGCACCATGGTGTGATAAACAAACGTTGCGCTTTTTTCTGTCATATTGTCAATTGGATTTCGGTAGCTTAATACACTCGGATACAATTTTTACGTTCCTAGTGGCCCGGCTTACGTTTCATAATTAGTATTCATTAGTTTGTTCGTAAAGATTGCGCGTCCATTTAACGGATCGAGAACGGCGGCCACGTAGGATCCAACTAAGGAACAAACAACATTTGGTAACAAGTTTGGTTCGACAAGACGCGCTATACGCTTTTTCCGGATTACCCTTGTACTTCCGCTTTAGGCTACAAGCAACCCGTGAAGGTGGCCATGACAGCTGCAAAAGGTTGACGTCATCAAACGCTTGGGCTTACCATGGGCACACCTTGCTTGGGCACAACCAAAACGAAAAAAACGAACGATCTTTGGTTCAGATCAGCCACAGGGGCTCGTCACAAAATATGTTTTTATTATTATTGTTGTTGTTTTATTTTTTTCGTCCTGCCGACCTATTCGTATTTTGTGACGAGCCCCTGTGAGATCAGCCAAGCATTCCAGTATGTAAAAATATTCATCTGTTTGTAATCGAAAACACAAGACGAGAACGCTGAAAACTACATATTTGACGGGTGATAGCAGTTTACCAATCGTCCTAGGAGTTTTTTTTCACACCGAAAGTAGCAGCGCTGCGACCGGTGGCTTGCTCGGAAAACGGAAACTAATTTTAAAAAATATCTTCGTTTACTACAGCTTGCTTTTTAACAAAAGTAAATGTTTTTTCATTGTTTTATTATCAATTTCTTGTTGCGATTTTGACGGCAACAGCTAATTACCATTTGTAAATAAAATGCGGATTTGTAAACTCTTGTTGGGAACTCTTGTTATCTTTCCGATAAGTTTCAGGGTTGATGACGTCACAGCACTATCCGAGAAGAGCCATCAACGCGATTCAAACCGTCTACCATGCGTTATTAACTGTCTTGTTCGAAGATACTGTATTTTATCTTTGGTTGGATCCACAGATCACAGAAATACGTGACGTCAGTGGTGATCCTGTGACGTCACCGCAAAAAAAAAACATAAAAACTTCGACAGGCAAAAATCTGGGAAGAGACCCGTCTGTCTGCCTTGTATACGGATTTGAACGTTGCTAACAAACTGTGACCCCCTTACCGCTTCCGGGCCTGCGCGGAAATCCACCAGTGACGTCATTTCTATGCTCGCGGATCTCGACTCACGTTTGGATTTCCTCCGTATTTAGGTAAAGAGCTATTTTGGCTTTGTGATTATCGAATAACACGTTACGTGCTAGAAAGAAAGGTGAATTGTTCAATTTAGAGGCACCTGGAGGTGATGACCAAACAAAGGACGCTTTCTGATTCTTTTTTACAACTCCAAAATCCATCGAGTGGTGCTGCGTCCAAAGTGGCTTGTTGTCGTCAACAGTTAGGCCTAGCATCTTTATATTACAAAAGCACAACAAACATCCTTTGGTAGTGTATCATCACTCTAGTATTTTGCAGAGTATTCAATGGTGTTGTAAATCTGTTGAGGTTAGAAGTTGAAATAAGTTGAGCGGCATTTTGATGCAGTTGATGGGTCGTAGTGCAGCAAAATTGCGAGCTTACGAAATACGTGATGTCAATGTTAAATAATAGCAAATTGTAATCGATGGGAGGGAATGAACAGTCAGTCACTGTTCTCTAATCTGGTGGATAGTATTTTGTTGCCTGCAGGCCAGCTAAGAAGTAGGGCTGATGCTTATTAATTTATTGCAAGAAGGAGAGTTGGTTGGACGAGAAGGTGGGTCGCCGTAATACCGACGTGGTTATTTTTTTTTTTAATGGTAGATCGGTTCCATTTTGCCGTGAGGAACTAGGTTATGGTTTTGTAGCTATTTTTGTATTGTTTACAAAAATAATTCGAATAAATGCACACTTTTCGCCTCACAGTAGGCTACCATTGCAACAGTCGTGGTAGTTATTTTATGGAGCCTTATTTTATTATTCTTGCTGGCGATTGCAAACGATTGGATAAGGCGTTACAGAGATTTTATGGTTTTGCCTGTTGAGGGCTCGAAATGCCCAAAAACATTGCGTAGCATAATTGCGATTAAAAATTTGCGTAGCAATAGCAAAATAATGGTTAGCAGTTTTCATGAAGCGTGTGCCTAATTATTTTGCTAGCCAGGCAAAGGACGTTCTTTTTTTCACCTGGTGTTCAACTAGAACAAGAGAAGATGATTGATTACCTAATTTTTATATTCTGATTTCTAAACATTCTGATGGCGTTGTCTTAAGATTGTGTATTGTCTAAAGAATACTTCAACTTCATTTCAAACGTATTTTTAACACAGTTATAGTTTATTTTCACCCATGATGTTGCATCGCTCGACTGCTACATATTTTGCATAGCAAATGTCTAAAATTGTGGTGCAATTTGCGATGGATACCAAGCCGTGCTATTGTAGATTTTTTAACATTTAGTTCCTCCTTTTGAGTGATAAGTATGCTTTTGCTTGCCGCACAAACAAATTCAAGTCAATGAATAATGTATGGTAATTTGAAAGATGCTTCCCTGTTGTCTGGTTATAAGATGTAACTATTTAGCCTGTGTGTCACCAACCTAAAGGATAATAAGCATTCGTTGTCTTGTGTTTATTAATGCTGGGAAAATTTGGGTTTGTGACAAAGTATGTTTACGTGTTCACGCTGTCTAGTGTAGAATTTGGATTGTAGCCTTAATTGTCAACACTTAGGCCTAATTATTTTTCCAGGCAAGATATACTTAGGCCTAATTATTATTCCAGGCAGGTAAAAGGGCAATTTTTTTTTCACCTGATACTTCAGCTAGAACAAGTGTGATTGGTGTGACATATAAATTGCCTAATTTTTATTTTCCAATGTCTAAACATTTTGATCCATTGTCTTACGATTGTGTTACTTCTAAAGAATGCTTTAACTTCATTGATTGTACATAGGACTAAAAAAAACTAACTTATGTTGAGATTGGGATTAAGAGCTTGTATTTATGCCTCTGTAATTGATTTTGAAATCAATATAGTAAAAAAACGGATAACAAGAAAAGTTTCAACACAGTCTCATAACTTCTGGAAATATAATCTTTCCGCAAATTTTCGATAGTCTATGACCTCAACTATCTTCATCAGGCGAAGATAGCCGAGATTATAAACTATCGAAAATTTGTGGCAAGATATTTCCGGAAGTTATTAGATTGTGTGTTGAAGCTTACAAGTGGAGGAGAGCATTAGGTACCATGTTGGTTGCAAATTAACAAGCACAAAACCGGACTGGTATCAGCGAGCTAAAATGCTGAAACTACTGCTTGTCTGAGGCTACATTCTACTGAGTATTAAATACCCACATTTAGGCCTATTAATTAATGGCAGTTGATCACTTGATATCAAGCTGGTCTGCTGATGAGCCCAAACAAGGAAGCAGTCGTCTAGATATCTCTGTGGGTGACAACAGCTTAATTTCAAGTGATCAACTGCCATTAACCTAATTAATGTGCCTAAATTTGGGTGTCTTTCTGCTTTTTAGCTTGCTGAAATCGTGCGGTTTTGTGCTTGTTGATTTTCTCAGTATGATGCTGTAGGCTAGGCTTAACCTGTTGTTTTCACAGCCTATTTTAAATGATTGTTTTATTGTATATGGGCTAGGCCTGTTTCAAAAGTATTTTTTAACACAGACCTAGCCTATACATTCATTTTCATCATGATGTTGCATCGCTCTAACTGCTTCGCGAATTTCTTAAAATTGTGGTGCAAATTGTGATGCGATACCACTCATTTCGAGCCCTGCTATTTTACAGTTTTTACTGTTTAGTTCTTCGTCTTAAGCGATAAGTATGCTCTTGCTTGCTTGCTACACGAACGATTTCAAGTAAACAAATAAGATAATTTAAAAGATGCTTCACCTTTGTACTAGTTAATGAGTTTTCAGCCTGTGCTGCACAATCCTGGAGGATAATAGAATACAGTCGATACCGCTTATAAAGAACCTCAAGGGACTGTGAAAAAGTTCCTTATAACCGAAAATTCTTTATATCCGAAAGAGAATAGCACTAAATCTATTAGAATGGTTGTTTGCTATCTGTTCTTTAAAGCAATAATTCCTTAAAACCGAGTTCCTTGTGAAAGGTGTCTACTGTATTTTGTCTTTTGTGATCAGTGCTCAGAAAATTTGGCTTTGCGACTGAAAGTATTACGTGAGGTATCCCCTCAGTCTTATCTTAAGATGTTTCTCACCTTAGGCCTATTTATTAATTCCTCCCATTGTCTAGTTTAGTATTTTGATGTTTCCTTAATTGTCAACGCTTATCAAGAAACATACAGCCGGCAGGTACAGAGCCTTTTAAAATTTGGGGGTCAGGGTGACTCAAGTTGTAGCACGATGGTCTCGTAAGCCAAAGGTCCCTGGTTTAATCCTGACCTTTGCCCTCCCCTATGCTTTTGGGGAAAGAAGGCCCCAGAAATGCACTTGTGCCCATGTTGATTGTGGCACGTAATAGATCCTAATGTAGGTATTCCTGAGCAAACTAGTCCCTCTCCATTAGGGACACCCTCTTCATAAACTTTTTGAAATTATTGCTATTATCGATAATATCTTGATAAAATAAATTTTGTCTGGAAAAACCATTTTAATTTTGTTAATTTAAAAAAAAACCTTAGTTATTTGCTTACAGTGCAACATTCACGAATATGAATTGTGTGGCACTCGCCATTTGGCCAGTAGACACGAAAACGCACTTGCCATTGTCCATTTCTTTCTCACTATGTACTAAACAATTCAGCATTTGTGCTGCTACTTAAATGCTTAAAATATTGTGTGCCTAAAGTAACTCTCCTATCAACTAAAGTGGCTAGCAGCAGTATTGAACACTTGGTTGGAGTGTCCTCGTAATTCCGCACGCAACGCCACATGTTTCTAGCTAAATTACGGTTTCCGAGATATAATTTAAGCATCGGGTTAGCACGATAATTCGATAAAGGAAAAGTGCAATATGATAATCGACGAAACTTTTTATCGTGATATTATCGAATTGTCGATTATCGTGCCACCCCCTACTCTCCATCACGAGATAACCTTAGCAGTTGAAAAGGACATTAATTTGACAAGTTTCCCGTTTTCCCAAGTTTGTAGGCTTACCAGTCTGTTTTATTTTTGTTTCCAATGGGACTGCAATTATTTTTAATCCCGAGGCTTGCTTGTCCGGAATTGTTTGCCTGGCAGTAGTTGCTGTTAGAGTACACTATAAAGGCCATGCCACACCGCACCGTTTTGTCCGGCATGTCCGTCGTCCGATGCCTCAAATGTAGCCTGCGGGCACAACGCAGAGCCTCCGTTGCGTCTCCGACTTGTTTCGAAAATTTTCATTTTTTCTCCGGTTGACGGACGGTTGGAGTTGTCCGTCAGCCAATCAAATTGCTTAGCGCCACACGTGTCTTTCTCTTGGCACTGGAGACAAAGATGGCGGCGCCACACCCGACCAACGAAAACTATCGAAAATTGAAAAGAATAATTCTAAAATTAAGTGTACGTAGCTAGTAGCAAGACAAGCACTCGCCCAAATTGGTTTTAGTGGCACGAATGACCCCAATTCAATGCATACCTACAATTATGCATTCGGACGATTACATTTACTTGGAGAAGGTGGGAATAAAGGGGTCAGCAAGCGATTTTGGCATACAGGTGTGGCAGTGTTCTCCGTTTTCCAGCGTTGCTTTGCCGGAGACAGAGCCGGACAACGGAGACGGTGACATGGTGTGTACGGTCCTTTAGTTGCAGTTACAGTACCGATAAGAATTTATGAACTACAACTGGAGTAGGTCTCATGCAGGCTGCTGTTAATGCAGCGGACATGGGAGGACTGCTTTGTATACAGAATGAAAATACCAACCCGTGGCAAGCTGTTGACTGAGAAAAAATGGCCTGGTCCCCCCCCCCCCCCCCATGGCAGAAAATTTTGTCGTAATTCTGAGGTAGTAGGTCCATAACTTTTTTCTGCGGGCAACCCTCTTGAATGTCAATCCAGTAGCAGTCGCTATTGGCTAGTAGACTTTAGAAAGCACTCGCCATTTCATAATTTCTACTCGCCACAGACCGAATACATTTTTGTACGATGCATGGTTTCTCCATTTATGCATTTATGAAATTGTACAATTTTCTTCAACACTAGTATTAATGCAGAAAAAGCTGAGTGTATAGCCCGTATAAATCTGAATGTAACGCCACAAACCGTTTGTCTCGAACTTATATGGTTCCCGAGATAGCGCTCTGAGTAGCATTCGCGATTGCTAGTCGCCGTTTTGGCGAGTAAGGTTAAATTCCAAGTCGCCAATTGTTGATTTGCAGTCGCCAAATGGTGAATGGCGACCAACATAGAGGGTTGTCTGTGGAAGTGATATTATTGAAACAGAAAGACCAGCAAGGTGGATATTTTCTTCATACTCTGCTTTTGGTTCTGCGGCGTACAACGTTATGCTGCGTACACCTTGCTTCTGTCATGGGGTCAAGCATAGGGGAATGTGTGTCGTCCGAAAGCATTTTGTCATAAATGTAGTTGGGCCTAGTCATTCCGCTCTTCTAGCAACTTAAACAAATTTGAAGTTGTTTTCCATCGTAGCCTATTTGAATGACTTAAAATTTACCACGGCAGGAAAAAACACTCAAATTCAAAGAGAAAACTGAATACTAAATGTATTGTGCAAATTTACGACAGGCATATTGACTCATTATGTTCTAAGTCATCCTGTCTAAATTATCACGCAAAACTTCAAACGCTCTTACTATAAATTTACATAGTCCTGGCACACCGAGTTGGCGGCATAATTTGAATTCCTGAACGTGCCGCACACATGGTGGGCTAGGACTATGTATATTTTTTGTATGCAGCGTTTGAAGTTTTGCCTGATGACAGGAGGACTTAATTAACTGTTGGAAATGAAATGTGGCTTGCGTGATGCACTAACGGTCTGGTCTATAGCCATGCCCAGTCACTGACAAGAGAGTGGGAGGGAGAAAGACGGTCTTCTGTCAGAGCTGACAACGTGGCGATCGACATCGCCTTTCGTTAGTCCCGACTAACTGCATGAAAAGTAATGGGACAACTGAGAAACAAGGCCCTTATGCATAAGGCCTTCCTGACCGAAAAGGATTCGGTCAAAGAGAGAACGACGACAGCGGTAAACTCCAATGGCCAACACCGTTGATTAAGCCTAACGCCATCGGGTCAAGGTTATTGAAATCTGTTGGCCGTCCGCAATTAACAGAAGATAAGCAGACGATAGATGCTTACGCCAAGCCTACGACTAGAACTGTTTTAAACTGCCCAACTATCTAATTGTGTTAGTCTTCATTTGCCTAGTACGTAACTTCCAACTCTGCATCTGTTTAGAAATGACAACCCAACATTTCTTGGTTATGGGCCCAGCAGCATCATGAGTATCGGAGGGTCGGTGAATTTGACCAATTTTACAGAAGACGGCCTAACGTTTTTTTTTAAAGTTTTTTCTAGAGAAGAAAATCGAATTGATGAATCGATTGATTATGGTCTGACAATTTTATAGAAGCTTTATAACAATCATGACTGCAATTGACGGTACGAAGTCGTATCAGAACAAGGGTTTGCCTCAATTTGACGAAGATGATTATGAATCGTGGAAGATTAGGCTAGAATTCGCCTTAGAGAGGAAACTTATTAACGTTTGTAAATGGCACTGCTGTTCAGCCTGATCCTGAAGCAGCAGCTGTAGTCAAAGACAAGTTTAATGAAGCGAAAGCAACATGTAGAAGAATACTACTAGTGATCCATGATAATAAGAATCTGGAGAGATTAAACAAGTTCACCGACCCAAAGGACATTTGGACGTGACTTGAAGAGATGTATGCTGTCATGTCGAGTTGATTGTATGCAAATTTCTCCCACATGAATCTGGAAGAGATTACGTCTTGAAAGTGCAACGATGTGCTGACGAGATTGATAGGGCTGGTTGTTCCGCTGTTAAGTGAAGAACTGCTTTGCCTTTTCATGAATTGATATGCCTGTCGAAAATTTGCATAATGGACCTAC
>JAHWFP010043213.1:0-13493 GCA_023313725.1 Lithobius niger | reverse complement strand
GTATGTTCGCGTTGCTGGACGTTGCGTTCTGGGCGCAGCTACTATCTCAGCCTTGGTCGGTAGATGGCATCGTATGTCCTCCTGGCTGCGCTGCAGATGACTGCTTCGTATGTCCTGCTTGCTGCTGCTGCTGGCTGCGTTGCGGATTTTGTGTAATTATATATATAGATTTTGTTGCTTCGGGCTTACTTTGATTAGTTTTCAGTAGCCGGGACCTGATTTCAGCCAACGGGCTTGAATTGATACTTAAACTCTAACAAGGAAGTAGTAGTCGATAAACTTTCGTGAACTCAACTAGGGAAAATGCAGTGCTACGCAGTAAAGAATTGGTGAAGTAGGCTACTAAAAGAAGTAGAGCACCTTTTAAAAGATATAAAGCATCTAATAACAATTGTAAATTACAAACAAGAATTTTAAAAGAAGAAAAAAATTGCTGTATACTAACGTATTCATTACAAAAATTAGGCAAGGCCTTATTGTCAAAAAGTTCTTCAATTTGCATCGGGCCAGACAAACCCCTGATAGGTTACTATGAATTTTTTTTTGTCCTGCCACTGCCAGGAATAAATTATGTAGTGCCAATTACTAAATTAGGGCGTTACAGGTGTCATAGTTTTATTTTACATCGGCAGGGTTTGTATGTTAGCTGGAGAAGGTTGGAATTTATTTAGGTCCTTGTGCAGTCTTGTACGAGATTGTGATGGATCGTAAATATTCCAGTCGCAGAAAGTGGTGTGCTGTATGACTATGTCCCAAGAAAGCCCAGAGCAGGTGAACAAAACCGTACCACGTGAAAATAAAAGTGCAATTTTGTGTCTTGTATTGTGGGTGCAGTAGCTTAATGGAATGGCCGACATGTAAGCTGGTGTTCCTCGTGTGAAAAAAAAGTATATGTCTGTAATGTGTTTTGACTTGGTCGTATTTGTTTCAATATTTAACTAACAGTAGGTTTGCTGTAAAAAAAAGCTTATAATTGGTCACTAAATGACTACTAGGGTTTAACAAGTTACATTTAGACTAGCTCTGTAAGGTGAAAAGGTTTGTGGTCTCAAAATGTTTGCAGTGAGTTGTAACTTGTACTCATTCTGCTTACAGTAGGTTTTATTTAGTGATAAAAAACCAAGGTGGTTTCAAAATGTTTACAATTAATCTTGACTAGTACTGTAGCCTCCTCGGTCTGTTTACAATAGGTAGTAATGTTCAAGAGCGAAGATGGTTACAGAATGTTTACAGTTAGTAGTCGTAACTTGTACTATTCTGCTTACAGTAGGTTGTGTATATAAACCAAGGTGGTTGTAAAATGTTTGCAGTTTGCATAACTTTACTCGTTTTGCTTACAGTAGGTCGTATTTTGAGTCTTTAAGGGACAAGATGTTGTAAAATGTTTGCAATTGGTCGTAACTTGTACTCATTCTTCTTATAGCAAACCTATTTAGCAACCAAGAATGAAGGTGGCTGCAAAATGTTTGAAATAAGTCGTAACTTATACTGTGTCTTACGGCATACAGTAGGTCGTATTTTTAACGAAGACTAGAGTAGCTATTTTACGATGAGTTGGTATGTACTTGCTATTCGTGGTGTGCCGATTCCAGTACCGATACCTTGGAATCGGCCAAATCCAGGGTATCGGTATTGGACTCGTAAAATTTTCACCGATTCCAACAGATTATGAAAGAACCAAATATAAATTAATGAAACTTAAGACCAAATAATTTATCCACTGAGCTAATATCATCGCTCGTTTCTTTTGTTTTCCTTTGCAATGATCTTGGACAGATGTACTTCTTTCGTGCGACAGTCGTCAGTAATGAGAGCACGCGAAGCCTAGCCAAGGCCTATAAAAATTCAAGAGCAGGTGTTGATCGCTATCTATTTAGAGTGCCGTTATTATAACCAGAGTATAATTTTTTGTTGGTGGGTGGGGGAGGAAGATAAATTTTGAGTTGAAAGAAAATATAAGCCAAACTGGCCCAGAATCTTGTTTACATTTCGGTGGAATCGGCACACGGGATCGGTATCGGCACACCACTACTTCTATTCAAAATGGGTTTAAGAGACATTGGGTCGCTTTGTAAATTATGTTTTGCCCTTATGGTTACAAAGTGCCGGACATTTTGCTGAATTTGTTAATGAACAAAACAATAAACTGTAATAAAGACCTAAAGTAAAACCAAATAAATTGCAAATCTACAACTTATCTACATAGCAGATAATCTACAGTGCAGTGCCTAGGCCATGTGCTAAGGCAAAAATCCTATCCTTGCAAGTAAATTGCCATTGAAACGACGATTTTATTTATTTTTTGTTTGTTTTTAACATTAGTGTTGAACTGTACTTGCCTGAACCAATACTTTTTGTCAACTGCTGCGTACAAGAAAATGTGAAATCTTTGATGATTCCATAAGCTGCAGAATTGTATATCTGCAGTGACTAGCGTATCAAATTTATAGCCTAGTAAGCCCAATTACATATGAAAAGCACAAAAACTTAAAATGTTGCAGTTGTTTGGTCATGTTTTGACTTAGAAGCATAAAGTAAATGATGTGAACGGATAGATTTTTTGAAATGCATGCCAAGTGTACAACCTTCATCAATGTCGATCGCCACTCGCCAAACGGCGAGGAAAATTCAGCAGTTGGCAACTTGGTTTTTAGAGCTACTCGCCAAAATGGCGACTGATTAACAAACCCTGATGCTTAAATTATCATACCTCGGGAACCGTAGTAGCCAGAAACAAGTAGTTTGCGGCGTTGCATGCAGAATTACAAGGGCTCTCCAACCTAGTGTGCAACAATGTCGCTAGCCACTTTAGTTGATTGGAGAGTTAGATTAATGCAAACCATATTTTTAAGCAAAAAGTAGTAGCACAACTTCTAAAATTGTTTCTGCATGGCGAGGAGATAATGGACAATGGCGAGTGCATTTTAATGTCTACCGGCCAAATGGCGAGTACCACACAATTCACATTCGTGAAGGTTGCATGTGTACAGTATAATTGGAAAAAAAAAAAATGTATGCGTAAAACTAGACATACATCCATCAGACAAGCAAATGGGCCCGCGTCATGCACCGTCATCGAATGTTGCTAATTAAGCAGTAGGCCTATAAGAATGGATAATAATTAAGGCTGTACCGAACCGAACAAACCGAACCGAACATGGCCGAACAGAGGGGGTTCCGTTCGGTGTTCGGTCTTTCAAACGCAAAATACCAAATTTCCGTGGAAAACGTGGAATACCATATTTCCACTTCTAATCGAAGGATTTTGATGTTTGAATACACCATTTTGAAGGTTTTTTCGCCAGCGTTCTGTTGGTCCAAACCACAAGTTCCTAGCTCTAACGGTTCAGAAGTTATAAAGGAAAATGTAAAAGTAGTGGAGACTTTTATGTTTAAACAGTTTCAACACTATGGACTATGTAAAAATACCTACATTTGTTAAGAAACTTGTGCTTCGATGACTCTTTGTGAACTAAGTTCTTTTACATTTTAGTTTAAGATAGATTGGTTTGGTACATTTTTGTTCGGTTCGGAAGTGTTCGGTGTTGGGTTATTTAAGGTCTGTTCGGTTCGGTTCGGCTGAAAAATTCTCGTTCGGTACAGCCTTAATAATAAATGCCATTCATTTTTAAGATGGGCGTTAATTCATTTTATTGTGAACTTTACTGGATTTGGTAAAGATCTAGTTGAGTCCAAGGTACGGTAAATTAGAAAGCAAGGCTCTTTTGACATTTTTATGGCAAAAGAAAAAACATTAAACTCACACTTTTAGTGGTCTGCATGAATGATAGAATAATTGGCGGCTGCTTAAGCCAAAGGAATAAATGTAGGCAGATTATGTTTGTATTGCTAACGAAAATATAAAGGATCTGTAAATTTAGCGTTCTTATTCTCGAATGCCATTTCCCACTTCAGAATGATTTGTCTAAATCCAGCCAGCTCCCTAACCCGACGTGTGCATGCGCTCTTCCCTCCCATGAAAGTGGTCATCTTTTATTCTCAAGTTCGTGGCGTGTATGCACATCTGTTTTTCCCACATTACCTACGAAAGCATTTCAAGATGGCGAAAGCTAAAGGCGTCCCGAAGTCACCTTCCCGGAAGAGTTCCTCTCCGCCCTCGGCTGCTTTGTTGCGGGAAGTTGTGGCATTGATCCAGTCATGGATGTAAGAAAGATTTTCCGTCGAGGAAATGATGACTGAGCATGTTGACCTTAATGTTATTGTCAACTTCGTCTCCCCAACCTGGTCCGTCTAATGGAGTCTCGTCTCGCCGTGATTACCCCAAAGATCTTCCTTATCTGCATCATCTCGTGCGGCGGCATCCAGCTGTAACGAAAGCCGCTCTTCTCCAGCGATAGGTTTTCGCTTGCCGAGTTCTGCTGCTATCCCGACTAGTGGCCCTTACGTCACACTGTTAACACTACAGCCACTTCTCATATTCCGCTAAAACTGATAGATTCAGGTTAGGTTCTGGTTCCAGTTTCGGTACTGGTTTCGGTAAAGGTTTAGGTTCCGGCTGAAACCGAATTGCCAGTTTCGGTAATGAATTCGGTTTCGGACGAAATTAAATAATTGGTTTCGGTAGTAGTTTAGGTTTCGGCCGAAAGTGAATAACTTGGTTTCGGTCGACCACTACCGCCAACGCACTGTGCGAAAAGCTATCCCATCTAAGCCAAAAGATTAGTCTCGTCTCATCAATGCAGTATTCAAAAAAGCATGCTTCGCTACCTTTCACTCTGGGCTGACAAAGGCTATTCAACTCCACCCTCCTACTTCATGAAGTAATCCTCTATTCCACATTGAGCTTAAACGACTCTATGAAGCAGGAGCTACGCAATAAACCTATCCACTAAGCCGAAACCCTTTTCAGAGGTCTGATCCTGAAACTTGCTCTACATTTGGATGTCTCACTTGCCCCCGCCTCGAAAGGGAAAAAAATTAGTCCTGCCAGGATGAACAATATTCCAACTGTAACAACTACAACCAGCAGACCTTTTGAGGGAGATCAGTAAACCGCAGCAGGCGTGGAGGAAATAATTGCAGTTCAACGCCCGATCAGCGAAATCTCTACCCCTCACGAAAACCTAAGGGCAAACCTCGTAGCAACCAATGACATGAACTTTCACCATTCTCTTCCAGTCAGGGATGACCTTCGTCATTTCCTACCTGGCAGAAAATCACTTCAAACCCATTAATCAATTCAATTGTCAGTAAGGCTGTACCGAACAAGAATTTTTCAGCCGAACCGAACCAAACCGAACAAACCTTAAATAAGCCGAACACCGAACACTTCCGAACCGAACAAAAATGTACCCAACCAATCTATCTTAAACTAAAATGTGAAAAAACTCAGTCCACAAAGATTCATCAAAGCACAAGTTTCTTAACAAATGTAGGTATTTTCACATAGACTTGTAAGTCCATAGATGTTGTAAGACTGTTTAAACATAAAAAAATATCAACTATTTTTACATTTTCCCTTATAACTTCTGAACCGTTAGCGCTAGGAATTTGTGGTTTGGACCAACAGAAAGCTGGCGAAAACACCTTCAAAATGGTGTATTCAAACATCAAAATCCGTCGATTAGAAGTGAAAATATGTTCGGTTAGGTGTTTTGCGTTGGAAAGACCGAACACCGAACCGAACCGAACACCCTCTGTTCGGCCGTGTTCGGTTCGGTTTGTTCGGTTCGGTACAGCCTTAATTGTCCGCCAAGGATTTCGTCCATGGTTCAAAAGCAAGCCCACGTTGATTTCCCCCCCCCCCCCCTCCTTGGGATTTTGCTCTACAAATTTCTGACCCTCTTATCTGCAGAAGTCCAAGACTCCCTTTCAAAAGAAGCCATCACAGAAAGCAAGGACCCTTTGCAACCAGGCTTTTACAGGTTAATCTTTTTACGACCAAAAAAATCTGGAGGTGAAAGGCTCGTATTCAATTTGAAACCCCTAAACAAGAAAATGGAGAACTCTCATTTTAAAATGAAAACGCTGGAATCCATTCGTCAGTCTCTAAAACCAACGATTGGACAATATCAATAGACTTAGAAGATGCATACCTCCAAGTTCCTCTGCATCATTTGGTACATCATCTCTTCCACTTCATGTACAACGGAAAAGTCTTCAAATTTCAAGCCATGCCCTTTGGCCTATACGCTGCTCCCAGAAATCTTAAACTTAATACTCAAACCAATTCTGGCTCATCTTCACTAATTCCAAGTCCCAGCCAACACTTACCTTGAGAACTGGCTTCTGAAAGAACAAAGTCCAGGCCATCTCACAGTAAACCTGCATTACATGTCAAATCTTCTCAACGGACTGGGCGTCGGAATAAACGTAAAGAAATCTTGGCCAACTTGTGCCCAAGACTTTGTCTTCCTAGGCGTCTCATTCAACCGCTCATCTGCAACAGTGATGCCCTCTGTAGATCGAATAGAAGGCGTTGCAACAATCTCAAAATCCTTACTCAGCAAGAAGTCGTACTCACTGACAGAATTAAATTGTCTAATTGGAAAGTTAGACTCTATGGCAAATCTTGTCACCTACCTATCACGTCAACACCTGGAGAATGAGATTACATCTGACAAACACCGTGCATCCAATAGGCGAACCTTTATCCTTCGAAACTCTTGCTTTCATGGTCAGAAGTTCATGTTCTCTCTCAAACAATTCCGCTTCACGAGCCCCAACCAGACCTTCACCTTCTGACAGACGCTTCATTGGAAGGTTGGGGAGCACACAAAGGAGGACATGCAATTTCTGGCCAATGGTAGATGGAGTATCAAGACCACATAAACTTTCTAGAACTAAAAGCTGCTCTCAACGGTCTACAACATTTTCAGTCCCTTGTGTCAGGGAAGATTGCACAGGTTCAAGTAGACAACACCATGGCCATAGCCTATCTGCGGAAGGAAGGGGGAACGAGAGCCAGAAAACTCCGTCATCGCAGAAATTTCCGACATAGCATTCGTCTGAAAACAACGCTTCTCTCTCTACACATTCCAGGGAATCAAAACGTCATTGCAGACTCCCTTTCAAGATGTCACCAACTACCATCAGGAGAATGGACCTTACAGACATCTATTTGCAAATATCTGTTTGCCACATGGGGGACTCTCATGGTTGACATATTCGCCACGAGGCACAATACCAAACTTCCCGACTTCATCAGCCCAATCCCGGATTATCAACATGGGCTGTGGCTGCTCTGTCATTCCCTTGGACGAACATCTTCGGCTACATGTTTCCACCTTTCAAGCTACTACCTCGGGTCCTATTGAAAATAGAAATGACACCAGGCCAAGCCCTTATAATAACCCCAAACTGGCCTCAGCTTTTTGGTTCCTCCAGCAACTTTTAATCGACGACCCAAGAAGTCTACCAGAAATTCCAGACCTTCTATCACAACTAAAGGGAAGTCGGCTCCACCCAAACACCAGCGCTCTTATGCTATACGGGTGGCTGGCTATTATCGTCGGCCTACTCAAAGAGGCAGGAATTCTTAAAGAGCAAGCCATTAAAATTGCAACCAAAGCAATCTGAGAATTTACCAACAGAATTTATGATAGCCACTGGAAAAAAATGATTTCGTTGGTGTCTCTTGCAGAAATTCAATCCTGTCAATCCCCCTTTGCCAGAACTCTTGATCTTCTTCACTGACCTCTTCAACGAAGGCTTAAAAGGGTCTACAACACTAGTTTACCGCTCGGCTTTAAACTCCATCTTCAAGGCCGCCAGCAACGCTGATCTTTTAAAAGACGTTCGCATATCATCTTCAATTAAATCATTCGAAGTCGAAAGACCTACGACTAGGCAACTCTTCCCTGATTGGGTCCTTTCGATTTTCTTAGATTCCCTTATGAAGGGACCATACGAGCCTCTTTTAAACTGTAACTTCTACTTTTCTCACAAGGAAGACAAGTCTTCTTGACCACCCTAGCTGCAAGTTTACGCTGCAGCGAAGTTCAAGGTCTAGCCATGGATATTGCTTATTGTTTCTTCTATGAAGACTTCAAGGCCGTCTCCGTACACCAAGAATTCCATTCAGAGCTAAGACCGAATGAACCCTCGAAACCCATTATCATTCCTGCACTTTCAACAATGAATTGGAATGTTTTCTCTGCCCAGTTCGCTCATTATGCTTCTATCTCAACAGAACCAACAACAACAAAATTCGCAAAGCGCAAAACCTTTTTCTTTCCTTCAAAAGAAGCTTCGGCAAAACCTCCGCCACAATGGTTGCCATTTGGATCAAAACGGTAATTTTAAACGCCTATGAAGCATCCGACATCAACTGCAAAGACAGTAACATCAGGGTCACAGCGCATGAACTTGGGCTTTCCATAACAGCATCCCCATCTCCGAAATTCTTCAGCAGCTTTATGGAGAAATGCATCTGTCTTCATATCACACTACTTCAGAGACATGACCATGCAACCCAATGGACTTCACCGTTTGGGTCCCATCATTGCAGCCAGACGTGTCGTCACACACACTCCCCTCCCTCCATCCCCACCCTCCCTGAGCACCAATGAGGCAATAAACAAACGGCCCTTTTCTGGGCCACCAAATCAGAAAAGAGCCTGTTTAAAAAAAAAGAAAAACCTTTTTTAATAAAGTGTGAAGTCTGTGACTTTTTGGGTGTACCAGCTCCTTACCCTAGGGAAGCCGTCAGGTGGTGCCCACCGCCAATTTTGACGAGGTCTTCTGTAAATGCTAAATTTGCAGGTAATGTATATTTTGACTGCAATAGAAGGTGAATTGCCCCTGTCGAGTCACCTCCTGACAGAACGTGAGGAATAAAAGATCCTTTTGCCCTGTCGGCTCTTTTGTAGGAGGGAAGTGCGTATATGCTAGGGATGGGCGATATTTAGGTATTATCGTGATATACAACACACTCGATAGTGTTATCGAAATTCTGTTCGTGTTTCGCGATTATCGCTGTTTCAACTCATTTCTTCAGGGTTCACATCGTTGCGCAACATTGTCGATAATTTCGTTAAATATTGACCGATTTTTGACGTTCTTATACACCATTTTTACTGTTTTTTTCGTCAGCTTTTCAATGGTGCAAACCACAAGGCTCTAGCTGCAACCGTTCTGAAGTTATTTCTAATAAACCATCTAACTTACATTTTTGAACATACATGGCCTATAAATGGATGAAAAAAAATACTTGCTCAATGCTAATTTTAACAGGACCAATGTTAAAACAAAATGCTTGTCTGTGGATTGATTAACATTTTCACATCTTAACAGGTCATGAATTGTGCAGAAAATGTTAGATTACGTGCACTTTTTTTAGGGAAAATTTTTTTTTCTGGGTGTGGCTTATCTGCGAGTGCGGTTTATTTGCGAGACAATGTGATTTTTCAAATGCTTAAAATATTTGAAAGTACTTAATTATTTTGAATAAATAAGAGTTCTATTTTTCCTTAATTTTCTAATAACACTACGCTAGCTAGGCTTATTATGTGCATACATTTAGCCCTAGTCGTAGTAGTACTAGGCCTAAACGTATATAGATATAGTTAGTAGGCTTACTGTAGGAATAGTGCTGTTATGACCAACTGATTGAATTCAGACATCTTTCCCTACATGTTGAGAAATATTGCAATAATCGCGTAGTCTAAATTTGATTATCGCCCATCTCTAGTATATGCACTTTGTTTAGAGGTAAACATTTCAACTCAACTGTTTTCGATGCACGTCGGCGAATTATCAATCCAAAGCTTGGATATTCTTCAGGCCAAAAAATATTTACACTACATCAGGAACACACACTTGGACTACATCTAAGCTTCTTCAACCCTGTTCAACAACACACTGCAGGGTAAGCTTAGATGTAGTCCAAGTGTGTGTTCCTGATGTAGTGTAAATAGTGTAAGTATTTTTTGGCCTGAAGAATCGCCGACGTGCATCAAAAACAGTTGAGTGAGTTGACATTTTTACTCTAAAACATGAAACCTTGACCGTAAAATCTGATTTTTAATATTCACTTTGGGTTAGAGATCTGGCTGGATTTAGACAAATCATTCTGAAGTGAGAAATTGCACTTGAGAATAAGAATGCTAAATTTACAGGTAATGTATTATTTTCATTATTAGCAATAGAAACAGAATTCAGCCAGTGTGTGGCGGCAATTTGCTCTTTTTTTTCCCTTTACTTTATCTTTGAAAAAATTATTTAATAAGCCTAGGGCTATAGCTAAATTAAAAATAAAATTTAAAAAATGCTGTTGACTGCAATTCTGCTTGTAAAATCTCTTCTTAATCCTTGCATCAATTCAAAGCCATAGTTTATCAAACTAAAATAATAGCCTTGTCTTGGTGCCGACTCCTGAACCATGAAGTTCAAGGAAGTGAATTGTAGTTTTTCTTGGTGTGCTACTGGGAGGCTACGCTATTATTGGTACCATATTTTTAACTTGTGTCATGGTAAATACTTTGTAAAGACTTTGTTAGCGACTAAAAGCAAATGCCTTTATGTGAAAGTAGCCTACATGTATGTACCCAACATAGGGCATATGCTGTTCTGTGTGCCTTGTTACTTTGTGACTTGCTACTTAGTTATTCATATAACTAAGTAGCAAACTTCTTCAAACTAAAAAGCCTTAAAAGACAGTGTCGCTCTTGGAGAAGTTTTCTCTTCCAACAAAAGTTACAAAACTAATTTCGTAGATTGCTAGGGTTTCTGTAGAGGAAGTGTGGTAAGCCTGCGTTAAACTAGGCCTAAGCTAACCGGAAGAAAGTTTAGTGTCATCTGGAGTTTTATAGTCAGGAGATTAGGGTTGCACTGAATATGAAAATGGACGAATACTGAAGCTATAACCGAATATTTTACATATTTTTGTCGAATACCAGTGTATTATGCATGCATTTTTTTTTTATTAATAATGTAGGCTAGACCACATTTTCTGATGAAACCTTACGAAACGTGGAGTAGGACTTCGTCTATAGGTTATGTGCAGGGCCACATTTTTGTCCTGAAAATTTCCCCTCCCCTTCATAAAGTGTCGAACATTGTGCAGCTTCGTGTCAGGCCTAAATGCTCCCCCCCCCAAAAAAAAAAAAGGTTTGGGGGTTTGGGTAATAATTAGGAAAAATTGCCACAAATCAAGAAAGAGTGGCCTATGCTTAAAAAAGTAAGCAAATTTGTATCTATGCGTTGCTATCACAGGAAACCCATTTTTTTTTAGCCTCAACAGAAACATTGCCATATTACGTAATAGTCTAATGTAGACCTAAACTATGTGGCTGGAGTTCAAATAATACTATGCCTTACAGTTCTAGAAGATTTACCATAGGAAAGAAGGAAATTATTGTGCCTAACTAGTTTAACATTATGTAGCCTAATACTGAGTAATTACTGGGTATTGTCGTTTTTTCCTACATGAGATGTAACAATTGCTTGTTTGCGAGTTACAGTGGAATGATCCAGTTTTCACAGGCCTTCTCTGTTTAACTGTTTACAGTAATACTCTACCAAGTGCACATTTTTTTTTAATATACTAGTCTGTGACTAATGCTTTTCGATTTTGCCTACTCACTTGGCTGTGGTTGCTTGGGGCTGGATTTTTTTTTCTTTTTCCCCACGTCTTTTGTGTTTTGTAAGCCTGCATCTGGTGTGGAGGGAGTGTACACCTTTGGGCATAAAAATGCTCGCACTATAGTCCAACGACAATGCAAACTTTTTCATTGTTGTAAATAAGAACATAGGCTATGATACTGAAGGCAGAAGCAAATCTCCATTGTTGATGCCATCGAGTGCATTGTTGAATGGCATTGTTTAATGCCCCAGTATGAAACAGGATTACCACATGTGCTTTTGTATGCTTTTTCTTGCTTTTAAAAACATTTCCCGAAGAAAACGCGTTTTTCGAGCTTTCTAAGGCGTTTTTGCTTTTTTTTTTCAGTTTTTCAATTGTTCTATGGAATTACGCCGTGGCGCTTCCTGGGGGTTTCCAAGTTAACGGAAAGCCCCTTTGGAGGTTCATTTTTTAATGTTTGTTTCTTTAAATTGTCAAGAAATGGCCTCAAAATAGGCTAAAATGAATTTAGCTTCAGGTGCTCCGCCTCAGACCCTGCTGTAGGGAGCTCACAGCGCTCCCTCAGATCCCCTAGCTGGGAGGAGAGGGCACACATTAATTACGTGGTGAAACCCCTTTCAGGAAATCCAGCCTGAGCCTATATCCTGTGAACTCAAGTCACCCTGGTAAATTTTATAAAATTTCATGTTTTACCAAACTCTAATTTTACAAATATAGTACCTTAGTTTGTGAAAACCCACTTCCCCTGCCCCGAATGCTTTTTTTTTTTTGGACGCTTGCTTTTTTTTCCAAAATTTCATGTGGCAACCCTGGTATGAATCAACGATCATTTTTTATGCCCAAAAGTGTGTGTAGGCTTATATGTCATTTGTAAACTTAATATACTCTATATTAAATGGGGTTTGATGAGTGAATATACAGAGTAAAATGCAATTAAAACTAAGCTACGAGACGTGGGTGAATTGTACTTGTGGTTGGGTGCCTTCATTTTTTTAAGATGGTACGTAGTGTGCTTGTACTCATGAAGAATCCATCTATCATTTCCTCTTGCATCAAAACCATTTGGAGGTTGGCTGGGTGAAAAACAGGATGCCCATATTCCTTTTTTTTTTTTTTTTTTTAATTATGACAGTCAACCACTTGTGGCTAAATCGTGCCTAGAAATAAAGAGCATAAAATCCAGAATGACTACAGCTTGTATAGATTTTCAGTGCCAAAATCAGAGGATGCAACTCCTCTGAAACCTTGAGTACAGTTTAAAAGTAAGCAACTTGCCCTTGAGACTAGAGATAAAAAGATGGGTGGGTTAGCATAAGGCTTAGAATTGAAAAAAAAATTAAACGTTGGTGAAATGTTTCTTCCAAGTTTTGGTCAGGCATAGCTGCAATTTCTAATGAGCTGCCCAGTGGTGGCAACTGGTTCCAATTTTGTGAGAAGCAAGGTAATTTTAGATTAATGTGCAATGAAATTAAATTTTTAGCAATAAATTATAGAAGTTTTAGTTGTTTAGCCAAGGGATTAAGAAACTGCATAAAGTACCAGCTCTTTGCTTTTACGACTACCAGCTGTCCGTTAATAATGCTGATAAAAAGTAATTAAGTGGTTCTCAGGAGTGTTGCTAAAAAAATTGATGCGAGCGCGCAATTTTTTTTCTCACTAGGCTAGCTGCAAAATACAAACCTTTAGTACTATGCTAAAATCGCTTATTTCGTGCTTTGTATTGCCAAAACACCGTTATTCATCTTACTGTGAAACACTACAACGATTGAAAAATGTCACACGGGACTCACAAAAATGCACACTTTCACAACGAAGATAGTCTACTAACTGCAAATTTTCAACTACTAACTGTAGTCGTCATCAGGCACCTTAAAGGTAAGTTTGAACTCTGTTTACATTTAGTTTTTCAGTCCAATACATGGTTCAAATTCGAAACTGCCGCTGTCTG
>JAHWFP010043212.1:77766-90983 GCA_023313725.1 Lithobius niger | reverse complement strand
GGGGGGGGGGGGGCAAAGTTTACCTGGCTTTTATTTCTGTCTTAAGTGCAATGACAGTACCGTTTTCTTTCTTGTATGCGTTATTTTAATTAACGCCAATGGTGTAGTCGGTGACTTTTTAGACTTTTTGGTGCAATTTTTATTTTAAAGCTATACAGACTTGGGCTTATAGCTTCAAACAGTTTCGTGCCTTAAAACGGTCCCTATCTGGGGACCGAAACGTTGCCACGGATTATTTGTATTTGTGCGCTCTATGACTTAAAGTGCAATATAAACGTTCTACCAAATCTTATCAAGACTGAATGTCTGACTTCTCTTGCCAATGAAACTTCAATGACATTTGTTAAAGAAGACGACATAAGAGAAGTTTTAACTTTGGTTCGTATGAACCGTATACGAACTGCCCACTGAAAACATCGTGAAAAGCTGGTAAGCATTTTTTTTTTTTCCTTTCTGGTAAACATTTTTTTTTTCGTGTTAGGATGAGTTACCGATTTTTCTATCCTATATTTTGAGCTAATATTGCTAACGGGATAGGGAACCGTTAGCTGCTTCGAGAACATTTTCGAATGTTAAAATTTAATGTTCCCTCCTATAACGAGGCTACCTATCTGCAAGACTAATTTGGCATAAATTTGAAATCGGTTTGCAAGTACTTATTCGACAAGACACAAAAACGCATGTTGGAAGAAAAGACAAACTAGAAGTAATCGGAAATACAACGTTTAACATTACGCGTAAGGGGTCTTAATCTTTAAACTGTTGCAAATCTACACTGCATAATTTCTTCTAAAGTTACCAAACTTTTAGCGATCAGCAAGATTTGTTACCAAGTTGCTTCAAGAGGGGTAAAGTTGATGCTCTTTGTCTGAGCGTGTTTCTTTGTAATGTAGTTGCGAATGTTTAGTTGAACCACCATATAAGCTTTTCGTCCTAGTATTAATTACCGAATTTTGAAAACGTTCTACTTTCAAATCATTTTACTTCCGTGGTGGCAAACCTGTAACACGTACGAATTCGGAACACTGACTGAATATTGCAGTTTCAATGTTCGTTTGCCGATAAGCTATCGACGTTTGTTGTTTTTACTCTGTTGTGTCGCGTACAGTCCACTGGGTCTAGAGTTAGCTTTGCAGATTAAACAGCGCTTCAGACCCGGTGAAGGATTTTGTTCAGTCCAATGTAAAAGAAGCCAAGTCAGCAAATCCCAGTTGCAAACTTCAAGCCCAAAGTTGCAAACAACATCGTGCTCAAATGCGTTTCGTGGGAGTCGGGACGTTGTGACTTAAACCGTGTCGTTGAACTCGCAGCACCCTAGAAAGCGACGTAATGTTACTTGGGCAAAGGCTTTGAGATGCAAAACGCGTAGTGGCTTCGAGATGGGATCAATGCTGCTTATGCGCTGACTGGAGTCGTCAGATATGGAGGTCCAGTGGGAAGGAAAAATAGGCACCTCCACTTTAGGGAACTGAGCCCCCTCAATATGCCGGCAGCTGCTCTTGCTATTATCTCTTGTGCAGCCTGCATCGGGCGGATTTTATATTAGGAATTAGTTTTGTGCCGAGTTAGGTTACTTCGGAATTTCAATTTTGATTTGGTTGTCCGACTAAATTGTGTTTACCGTTCAACGGTTTCTGTTCTGCATCTGACCTGACTAGGAGGAACCGACAGTTTCTGGCGACGTGGCGGAGGTTATTCCCGTGTGTAAACTTCAGTGGTGATGCATCGTCGTATATTTGCAGTACAGTTGGCCTCGGCTTAAAAAACTCAATCGTAAACTTTCACAGCTTGCTCACGGCTTTCGTTGAATTCAATGTAATTTAGGTTATGTCCGGGCAAACACATTAATAATCATTCTACGTCTGTGGTGGCAAACCTGTAACACGTATGAATTCAGCACACTGACTGTGTACATAATAAGCGCGTAATACTTAGCACCATTTTTGCGACTTACCCTGAAAAATAATGGAGATAACTATATCCGTTTCTTGTTGCATTACAATTTTAAGTACAAAAAAAACTTCAAACCAACTTCCAAAACAAACAAAAAATAAATAGTATAGCTAGTTTCAGACGGCGGAAGTAATAATTTAGGAAAACTCATTTTTTCCGTATCAAAATATAACAAGCCTTTTCGGTTATTTCAACGTCAATGGCATAGCAGGAGCTTCAAAAAATATAGTTCTTAAAATTGGTACTCATTTAGTGAAAGGTTCACTACCTCAGGTTGACTCGTTGTTTGAAAACGTGGCTGCAAGCTGAAAATCTAGGAAGGACAGAAAGAAACTGTCCTATTGTAACGTCGAATACTGATATCCTTGAAAGGTTGAAATGCTTTTAATTCACTACCTATTAAATCTATAAAGTACTCTGTTCTTCAGTCTTAATTTCTTGTTAACAATCCTGCATAATGTGAAATATACGAATTAAAAGAAAGAATGACATAATTTGAAAATCGCATCGCGTGCTGCCAGTTTTTCTAAAACAAAGGTCTAAAACAAAGATTGGGATGGTGAAGAGGGAATAAATTATAGGGGTTGGCGCCCAAAAACCCGCAAAATGCCAGATGCTCCACGATCAATCCTTGCTCTCGGTGGCTCTGCAGGTATGACATTCTTATTCAGCATACACCACTGTTCATTTTTTTCCCTTTCATGCAAACAGCGGGTCTTATTTATCTTTCCGTGATGTCTTAACACATGGCAGTGTTTCACAACGTAATTTTACCACTGTAAAAAAAAATCATCGGGCTTAATATTTCGTGGGCTTGTTAATCGTTGGTCGTTTAGCTTTGAAAGCTGTCCCTTCCCGTTAATTGAAACAAAACAACAGGCAAATATGGGTAAAATAAAAGAATAACTAACGTAGCTGATTCACCTGCCTGTCTGTCTACGTAAGGCTATCTGTCCCATTCAAAGGTCTTAACGCTGTGTTCTATTAAGCTTACCAATCCAAATAAAAGAGAAAGATTTGTCCCCCACTTTGTCAGATATTTGTCGAATCATTGTGTTAAATTTGTTGAAATGAATTCCAGCTTTACAGGAAACCTTCTAGTAATTGAAAATGCCTTTCTGGTTTCTTTTTCACTGAATTCTAAGAAGCTAGTCAAATTAATTCGTGAAAAAGTGAAAAAACTATGAAGGGTAACCATGAAGACACCCGCTGAACTCCACAGATACATCGAGTACGAGTTTAAGACGAGTAAGGAGTTGCCGACATGTCGATGACATGTCAGTGACTCCTTCCTCGTCTTAAACTCATAGGCTCAGGGTTCAGACAAAACCTGGAAAACTTGAAGAACCTAGAAATCTCGGGGAAAATTAAAATAGAGTCAAAATCTCAGGGAAATTTCAGGGAAAACAAGAAATTTTTTAAAAATCAGGGAAAAGACAGGGAAATTTGAAAAATACCTGTATGTCTGATCTGTAAGTTCCATTGAATAGCAGATCAGAAACAAAATCCTAGGCTAGTCGCAAATATTTTAATTTGTGCCTTAAAATTTCAAGTATTTTAGACACTAACTTCAATAAACTAAATCTTAGGCTAGCACCAATATTTGTGATGAAAATGCCGTTAGTCCCGTCTGGACTAGTCTCTACATAGCTATTTTCTGGGATGATGGATTATTTTCGTACAAATATTAATAAAAACATTAGCTATACAGCCCGTTTCCTTAACTAAACATCTTTTAAACACCTGTAAATTGCCTTTGGATGCACCTGGAAATGTCAGGGAAATTGAAAATTAAAAAATTGTCTGAACCCTGAGACTACTCGATGTATCTGTGGAGTTCAGCGGGCTACCCTTCATAGTTTTTCTTTATTCATGGGGGAAACCACATTTTCGGCATTGATTTGATAATTAAAGTTACCCACTCGCGTCTTATGATGCTGACTGTGTTTGCAGGTTAAGTTACAACCTACCAGAACCCAAACCATGGTGAACCAGTCAATAAATAACACATTCCAACTTTGGCGTATCGTGCATCTTGAATAGGCCGGTTTCTTTACTTCCTGCTGATTTAATGTTTGGAAGTTATAGCAACACACTCTATAAAGTTTTTAATGACAGTCTAATGTATAGTGTCCGCGGCCTATCTTGAGTTCGCCCCAGAACGACACAGATAGTCAATTGTATGTTTTTGGTAGCAGAGTGCCTTGTTGATATCCGAGATGGTTACAAAAACAATGGCGGCCGTCGATTAATGCCGCCCCCTCCAGGAAAACGTATCCGCTCATAAAATACCTGCAGGACTCAAGATAACCGTGCACACAATAATCACCTATAATTATGCCAAACCCACCTTTCACGGTTCCCCAGTCATCACCTTAAAAAGAAACGAAGAGGCGATAACACTTGTAATTGAAGGGCATGACGTCACGCTTAAAGCTCGCGAGGGTTCTTAACGTGATTGAAGCTGTTTATGTAGGAAATCCCTTTTCGCTAAAGGCTGCTTTATGATTCTAATTACATAGATTGGCTGGCGTGTAGACAAACTAAGGCAATTTCACTAAACCAACTACGAGGTCAAGCATCCTCACCACCTTAACAGTGGCGTCAAGAGATACAATGTGTCCATCCTCCGCTCTGTACAAATTTACGTTAACCTGCGTGTGTGTTTTTAGAGGAGACCATTTGGATTTAACCGTAAGGTGATAGCTGAATGAAGAGGAACATGAAAATAAAATAAATTTCCAAGGCCCGAATACATAAAGTAGGATGAGGTCAGGCTTGAACCTAGGCAGAGTTCGTATGGATCCTTAAAAATGTGAAAATGTTCTGGAAAATAAAAAATGAAATCCAGGCCTGGAAAAGTCCTAGAAAAACTTGAAAAATTCCTTAAGTCCTAGACTTTCTTGGAAAAATTCCCATAACAGAAAATCACGTTTCTTTTTTCCGTTTTCGACATCAATGTACGACATTTATTTATTTATTAAAATTAAAAAAATAATAATAATACTTGTAACACCAGTGTTAGTGCGTTCACTAGTGTCACTTAATGGAACAAAATCTGTCACATATTGCCACAGTGTTGACAAGATTTCATGCTTAACAAACTTACTAAACTCATTTGCTCAAAATTACTAATTACCCTTGAATTTTCGTTGATCAGTCATTGAAAAATCCTGGAAAAGTCCTGGAATTTTAAGGTTACAGACGAGTACGAACCCTGCCTAAGATATGAGACATGTGTACATGCACACAGTTGTTTACTAAAGGATAATGCATGGAAACAGAGGATATTCCTGAACAAAGCGAGCGTATTACTCAGTTGGTAAATCCGTTGGTATGTAAATCTTATGATGCTGGTTCGATTCTAGTTAACGGTTGAATTTTTATTTTCGATATACTGATATAAAAGATCGTTTAGAATCACGTGATACAGTCAGATACTAAGTATGTTAAATCATTTCAGAGTATTTCACTCGTTGGCCTACGTACTACTAGTATCTTCTTACATTATTACGCAAAGTGTGATGGCAAAAACGACCACAAGAAGAACCCCCCTACAATGAAAACGAGCGATCGTGTCAATTCTTTGCCCAGAAGTTGAAACTGGTACATTGTTACCTTGAAAAGTTGTTGGAATTGGTACATTATTACCTTGAAAAGAAGTTGAAATTGGTACATTGTTGCGTCGACTAACAATTACCTCTGCGCGGTAATCTTAGTGGCAAGTGTTAAATGACGTCATGCACGAAGGACAATAGTGTTACTTTTCACACGGTACGCACCGCTCAAGCCAAAACGATGGGGGGGGGGGGGCCGCGCGAACGGGGAATTAAATTAACTGAACGGGGCTGATACGATTACGCATTAACTGGACCTAAAGGGTTTTTTTTTGGGGGGGGGAGGGTTTGGAGAACGAATCAATTTTTGACAAATGTTGCAATTTAATTGAATTGCCCGTCCAAATTTTACTACGTCTAGCGAAGCGAAGGGAAGGAACGGGAGCGAGGAGGGAGAGAATGGGAGAAGAGTGGGAAGGAAGAGGGGAGTGAGAGGATTGCAAGAAAGGTGGAGTATTACAGGAGGAAACTTAAACCGTTACAGTGAACGAGCAAAACCGTACACCGGATGAAAACAGTGAAACAAACGAATAGAATCCCGGGCCAAGCCGATTATGCCTGCTAGGTATTTAAAAATTGGAGGTAAAATCCCAATAGTAACTACTGGTGGGGCAAGGGATTTACTTTCGAAGTTACTTGAACCAGAACTGTTAGAGTTATGATGGACTGCGATATGCTAGATCAGCGTTCGAACGACAGATTAACTTTGAATTTTCGTACTGTGCCACAATTTTCACTTTAACGATACGTCGGTTTGGACTTTTTGTATATCTTGTGCTAGGAGGTGTATTTAGTAGTAGCGTTGTTGACACTAATGCATTGTTGCTGCTCGCTCTTAAGAGATCCTTGTCTACAAAGCGCATTATCATTTTGTGCATATAAAGTAGGAATTTTGCAAGATGCAAACCTGTTCGTTCTGCTTCCGACACATCTGGCAAACTTCCATTCTTGCGAGGCGGAAGAGTCGGTTGTATGGTGCTGTTATATGTCCTTAACTTGTTTGGCCGCTGGCTTCGACAATGCTGGTACACACAATCAATGGCTGCCTGGATGTAAGACGAACTGCGGGAAACTGGAATTGTTCCAAGTGTTTGAGCGTTTATGAGGGGGTTTCGCACTGGGCGGTAACTTGAATGAATAATGAAAAGCAGTCTGCTTTTCCCCGGGGAATGAATGGCTGTCTTGAAATGTGTCAACGGTGAAGATGTGTTCGTGCAGTCGTCCGTCGGAAACCAAGCTGGATTTGAAAAGAGCTCCAAATGGGTGGTACATTTCCATAATGGATGAAGTTGAACATGTCGTTATAGCCTTTAGATCTAAACTACGCGGCATGCTTACCTTGTTGGACGTTGTGTATCGCTGCATCTCTAAGTTGGATTACACTAATCAAAATTCAGGGGATTTGGGCGCAATACCGGAAGCTTAAGCAGTCTTACACAACTTCCAAAATTGTTCAGCAGTACGAAAACGGCAAGATTTATTTGCACGACGGTGAATGCTGTGCCAGTGTGCAATGTAATTTTAGTATTCAGTAATGAGTTTGGCTTACTGTTGAAGGGTAGAGCCAGCGACTTGATTACCCTTTTGGGTACCTGCCGAGTATTGCCAATAAATGACATGCAAAGTTATTTTATCTCCAGACATTCCCGAGTCGCCACGCGTATCCTCTTATGAATTCTTGAACCACATCTTCTTGAGAATTTTTAGTGGAGGTCAAAATTCTAAATTTCTCCCATTCAGGTCCCTACATATTTGTCAGCCCATCCCGATTGTCTTAGCACTAACAAGGATAGTATAGTATTCGCTCTGATTGAGATAGGTGGTATGTTAAGTGGGAACTGTACGCATATTGCCCCTTCTTTTTTTTATTGTATCTTCATTTCCGTCAATCCGTTTCCATTTGCATTTCCTTTAAGTTGATGGACATTTTAAAGACTTTGCTCAAAATGCTTTTCAGAGACATTTATAGCACCATGTCGAATAGTTCAGCCTAAGCATAATTGACTGCTGTAAGTATAAAAGCGTTATCTCGCCAAGAATAAGGGCACGTTTATGCAACAACTCGCTTTTGCATTCTTGCAGCTAGAAGCTAGAAATCACCTCAAATTCCAACATGGCGGCGGTTTTATGTCTGCCGCCTCGCAACGAAAACAGCAAATAACGTGAGTTCAGAAGCGTTTGAGAAAATTGTTTCGTCATGAGGAATTCTTTATATTAATAGCATGGATTATAAGACTGCAAGTATTTACTCAAACGATGTCGGATTTAGCTAATCCATTTAGGGTTGTTACCATGGCAATGTCACCTTTGCCATTGCGATAGAGTTCTAGCTGCGAGAATGCAAAGGCGAGTCGCTGCGTAAACGCGCTCTAATAATTTCATAATTTTGTAGCTAAGAACTGAAATAGCCCAGTCTGAAAGTACTTCCGCAGCACACTTACATAACCACTGTCGTCAATGTGTCGAAAGCTTTTATTTAACAATAACTTAAGCTCGGCCATCTCATTCAAAGCATTAACCTAGTCTATATTTGTATTTCTTAGTAAACTTAAATCTGTAAATCCGCATTAGATATCGGTGCAAGTTAGCACCGCCGTGTTGTTGTATGGTAAAAAAAAAAAAAAAGCATTGCATACTGTGACTTGAGAGTTGTTCCAAAAACTGGTGACATAGCACATGAAAGGTAACAGCGCATAAAGGCAGCCTTATGGCTGACAGAACGAGCCAAGGATACAAATACGAAATTTTATAAGATTTTAAAATCTAGTATAAAACTTGATCTACACGATTAGGGACGTCTGCATTGCAGTAAGACTTGCAGTTTGTCAATTAGAAAATAATGCCTGAAAGATGTTTTTCCTATACACACAAGTCTTGAACGGTCGGCAAATTCGTGGACATGTCGTAGGTAACGCAGTGTCCGCGATAATCGACGTGATCTTGTACGAAGTAAACACAAATCTACCAGTTGTTATCCTCAAACTGACAAACTGCATATATAAATGTTGCAGTGCAAGGCACGTACCTTAAATCTCCTATTAAACGCCCGTGAGCGTTAACATTAATGCGATAAAAAAAAATGGCTGGGCCGAAACACAGTTATAATTCGAATCTTACTTCTGTCCAGGAAGGGTGGGTGTCTACTCTCTAAGCCTAACTCCATCGTGGAAAATTCGGCGTTGATGCGGTTGTTCACGTATTGTGATCTGTGTTCAGTGTAGCTGTATTAACGCAATGCCTTTATTATCATTTGTTCAAGAGTTTGGTGTATTAGTTTATTTATTTATTTTTTTATGTATGAAGCTTTTAATTAGTTTTGGTGCAGAAAAGCCACGATGAAGGAGATTGAACATTGATTTCCTTGAATGTATGGAGCTTTTCCTTAATATCTAGGAGAAAAATTGCGGATCTAAAATGCATTAAGGTCAGAAATCAAGAAATAACCTGGTTACACCCCCCCCCCCCCCTTCCTATGGGCGGCGGTGTTACTAGGTAATTTCATGAATTCTGACCTTGAATCATTTTAGGGGAGGGGTTCGTAGCTTAGCCAGGCCCGTTAATAAGCGATATATGGTACTAGATTTTAAAGTGTTATAATAAGTTTGTGCTGTTAAATAAATACAGATGCAAACCTATTTGCGTTGTATTTTGGACCTATATGTCAGGCTGCCTGAGCGGGGAATCGAACCCACAACCTTTGAAATCAAAGGCCGAAGTTCTACCGCTGAGCCATACTGAGGCTGTGTCAGTATGGCTCAGTGGTAGAACTTCGGCCATTGGTTTCAAAGGTCATGGGTTCGATTCCCCGCTCATGCAGTCACGTCCAAAAGGCAACGTGAATAGGTTTGCATCTGTATTTATTAACCTCTTGTTCAGCCTTTGGCTTTCTGTCTTGAAGTTTAGTAGATGTAAACCTTTTGTTGGATATTCAATGAGAATGTTGAATGAAAGTTAAGCCGAAAATTTGAGCGTTTTAACATTTTTTATTGGTTCTTCTTGACAATTTTTTTTTAATTCATTGACTTAATACCGTACATCACCTATTAAACGCCCATAGGCTGTCAATACTAATTCGATAAAAAAAAAAGGGGGGGGGGGCGGTCCGTAACAAAGTTATAAATCATTTGTCGAATCTTACTTCTTATTTCTTACGTCCAGGGGGGGTATTTAGGCCTAACTCCATCGCGAAAAATTCGGCGTTTTTGTGATCATTCACGTTCGTGATCTAGGTTCGGCCTAGGATTAACGCAATGCTATTTATTATCATTTGTCCAGGAATTTTAAGTTTATTAGTTTACTCGTTTATTTAGTTTGCTTTATGTATGAAGCTTTTAGTCAATTTTGGTGCAGAAAAACACGATTTAGGGGATAAGACCTTGATTTCCATGAATGTATGAAGCTTTTATTCAATTTCTAGCACAAAAATCACGATCTAAAATGCTTTAAGTTCAGAAATCGTGAAGTAACCTAGTTACAGCCCCCACCGTCATCACCCAACGGGGGAGGGGGCTGTAACTAGATAATTTCACGATTTCAGACCTTAAAGCCTTTTTTTGGAGGGGGGGGGGGGCAGTTGCTTTGCTAGGGCTGGTAATAGGTGGCTTACGGTAATACCTGCTTGAAGTTTAAACTTGTGGGTTTGTTGTAAGCCTGCGTTTAGGGCTCCGAATTTGTCTCCATCTGCATCACTATCTTTCCACTGCTGTCACAGTTGCATTCTTCCATTGCTTTTGCCTTTTCTGGATAAGGTAAGCAATTTTGCTAGATAACTAGGTAGGTTCTTTTTCCTTCAGTTTATTTCGTTTATTTGGAGTGCAGTCGAAATTGCTCCCGTGTGGTTAAAACCTAATTTGTCGGCTCTGCCATTCGTTGCCTTGTACTGCACCCTGCGGTAAGAAAAATATAAAAATTGTTCAGTGAACTGGAGTTGCGTAGGAAGAGTTAAGTTTCTCGTAAAAGAAAGTCGTTAATTGCTTCGACTGATGTGGTTAGATATTTCTTTATTGGCAGTAAAGAAAGGTCAATAGGATGGTAGTCGTAAAGTGCTTAATGTTCCGATGTTCGTTGGAAAAAAAAATAGGATTGGATTGATTAAATGAAATGTAATATTACTAGTACGTTTTTAACTATACCGCGAGGAATCCTTTGCCGTTACTCGAAATTGGTCTACAATTCCTTCGCCATGTCCCTTATAATTGCGAAGTCTAAAAAATGCATATAATGTTCGTCGTGCTTCGAGATCTGTGACTACTTTGTCTCAGCAGTAGTTAGGGTACAGTAGCCATTAAAGTAGCGCTATCACCGATTGAAAAGCGAACGAAAATACCTTGGCGTCATCTAGCGGCAGTGATATTGCTAACCTTTACAGGTTGCTCCTAGGTGCACTTGGGCGTACCGGATTTTCACTCAATAATTAAGGAGGTGGTGGCGTTGTGCATTCCTTCGCTTGTCGCAAGCAAGTACTAGATAGCGCTAGATGTTGCCAGATTCTGCCTACTTTCAATCTGTGATAAGTGCCACTTTAAACGCAGCTCAATGAAAAACTACAAAATGAGGTTGCAAGGTAATGGTGCTTTCTGAAGATCACAGTCACTCAGCTGACAAGGGTTGCTATAATAATCAGTTTGTCTATATTCCCTGTGCAGAAACATTCCTGATTTCTGCCCAGTGCTCCACATAGCATTCCCATGTCTACGAGGCTGACATTGTCCTGTGGTTTCTCAGCAGTTGCGTCTAAGTTAAATGTATAAGTTGCTCTTCGCAATGTTGACCCATCTACATTGTACAGTGAGAGATACGCCTCATTAACTCTTCCTTCAAAGGATGACTAAAGGTCGATCATTCCTGATCTCTCTGTAAGCTTTAACAGGCCACCAGCCCCAACCTCTCCATATGATCCTTTTCACTAGTCCACTAGACGATTTAGATGCAGTAGATAATGGAATCCCGTAGCTGAGGTGTGAAAACTCGCTCTTGCAAAATAGTTTCAGCTTCAGCTTGAGGTCATGCACGGATTCCATTGAGGTAACCAGGCCAAACTGCAATGATCTCAGTGTAGGGGATTAAATGTTAAAGGGCTCAGCATCAAAAGCCTTCATGCATGCTTGCAGTTCCTGAATTGCGTAGCCATCCTTCTTTGTTCTCGATAATTGGCATGCACCGTGGTTCCTGCGGTGATGTGGACACTTCAGGTTTCGATTCCCACTAGTCTTCACCCTTGCAACGTATGCATTCCTTCTTTTAAGAGCAGTTCAGAAACATTCTCCAAAAATCCATTGGGTGACAAGAGTAGGGTAGCCCTGTCATCCACTGGGTGAAGTAATCATTGACGGAGGCCCTTTGCTCACTCACGTGACATTGAAGAAAGCCTCACCCAATAATCGACCGACCACCTTCCATAGCCATGGTCGCCATCAGTCCAGGCAACGTGTGTTGATGATACTTACTCTGAGCCTTTCTTGCAAGGCATGCATCAATACTTTTGAAAAGAGTGTCTGGCAACTCTATGAATGATATCCCGAAGTCTCTCACATCTGTACCAGGTTTCTCATAGACTGTTTCTCAGTTCCTTCATGCCGTCATCATCCTCTAGATTACGGTGACATTTTCCGTAGAACCTCCTATGTTTTGGTGAGTGCATGGCGCAGAATGTTCTAGTCCAGTCGCCAACCCACGTAACTTTGAAAGAGGCTACAAGTAATGTTTTGTGACCGATTCTAGTATTGTTTGATGTCCTGAATCAACTTGGGCAATTTGAGATATCCAAGGAAAAAGTTCACAAATGGCAGCCAAAAAAACAAAACAAAAACCATTATTTTGCTTGCAGCATTTAAACCATTCAGTGTGACTGAAAACAAACCGGTAACATATAATGTTCAGAATTAAATTACCTTCAAAAACGGTCCTATTCATATTTTATGTAAAATTTACCTTCTCGCCCAAATTCGTCGTTTATTCCTATTACGTTATTTATGATTTCTGTATTTAAACCGCTGCAGTGGTCGTTCTATCAGAGATATACAGATGTAATTAGGCTTAAATAAAAGGTTGAAGATGTTTTTTCCTCCCAACTTCGCATAAAACTTTTGCATAGTTAAAGGCGAATTTATTTACAGCTGTTTGTGTGTGCTGTAGCACCGCACTTTCTGCCTGTATTCATGGCTACCTTCAACTTTAAACTGATGCACTGGCAGTTCCGAATTCATGATATTAGATGAAAGGTCCTGATGTATAGTTCCCAACAAGAGTGATAAAAATGATTAATCGTAATCAGAAGTTCAGCTACGGTTGTTTCTCTGCTGTAGCATTGTGCTTTCTGCTTCTACTCACTACAAGTTAACTATTATAACGGCTGCAGGGGCAGTAAGATAAATGTGTGTATTTTACCCTCGTCGAAAACACACATCTCCGCTTTTCATCTAAGCCTAATTACTAGGGATGGACCGGTTTCATTTGTTGACTTCGGTTCCGGTTTCGGTTTTTACGCTCACAAAACCGCGGTTTCGGTTTCGGTTTTTGCCACCATCCACCCCAATCAGCTATTTCTAGTTTTTTTTCTTCTTGTATTAGTACTATTACTAGCTTCTAACTCCTGCTTTCACTTTCAGCAGCGTCATAGACCATGGTCCTAGCTGTGGCATCATTTTC
>JAHWFP010043212.1:42423-77666 GCA_023313725.1 Lithobius niger | reverse complement strand
CGAAAAACCGACACAAAATCCAAATCGGTTTCGGTTTTCAGTAAAAACCGAAAATTCGATTTCGGTTACCGACCCATCCCAACTAATTACACCCATTTATCTTACTTAGAGCTGCCATTGCATCCATTTAAAGATGCAACTTGCGGTATAGTTTACTAGTTTACTTGCGGAAAGCATGGTTTACTACAGCATAGAGAAATAGTCGTAACTTGGCGCCTAGTTAGATAATTCATTTTAAAGCTGCCACTGCAGCAGTTTAAAGTTGAAATTCGTCATGAATACAGGCAGAATGTTCGGTGCTACAGCTTACACCAACAGCTGTAAATTCGTCCCTGATTGGAATAAAGCATTTTTATTACCAATGGTGGAACTTTTATTTAAGCCTAATACATCTGCATGTACTAAGTAGAGCTGTCATTGCTATTTAATACACGTATTATTATAATACACATATACTATTGTACGTAAATAAAGGTAAACTGGAAATCAGCCATCAGCGAAAATCGTACCCTGGAAATAACGTAGTACAGCACGCCACTTTTACGCAGTTACTTTCAAGTGATGTGACCCAAATTTGAACCAGCAAACTAGTCCATCCCTAGATCACTGTATCGTCTTTACCGATATGGCTATTTCTCCACTGGCATAAAGATAACTCACTAAACCCGACATTAAGGTTACATCCGTGACCAGGACTCCATTCGACCGACTGTGCGTGGTCATAGGCAATGGAGAGGTAATACAAGTCAACACACATTCATAAGACTCAACGAAGTAGAAATAAATAGACATAAATTGCTGTATGTCCGTTTACAGCCTTCGATGTCTATTTAGCCTTCGTTTAACCTTCTAAGTGTATATTGATTTGTCTGCATTGCCTTTGACAATGTCATTCGGTCGAATGGAGTCCTGGTTACGGACGTAACCTTAATGTCAGAATCAGTGAGTTATCTTTATGCCAGTGGAGAAGTGGCCATATCGGTAAAGGTGGTATGGTAGTGATGGACTAGTTTGCCGGTTTCATCTGGCTCCACATCACGTAAATGGAACGTAAGTGCGTAAAAGTGGCTTGTTTGTACTTTATTTCCAGTGTATGATTTTCGCTGATGGCGTTTTTCCAATTGACCTTTATTTACAGCCACTTATTTGTACGCAAATAGTACAGAAAACGTAGGTAGTAATGATCAAAGACAAATTTGGGCCAGATGGGTTAATTTTATCCACAATAAGAATGGGACCTTCTTTGAAGGAAATATTATTCTTAATACAGCACGTAACTGGTTTGTTTTCAATCAAATTGAATGGTTCAGATGCTGCCATCAAAAATTTGTTGGCTGCCGTTTGTGACCTTTTGACTTTGGATATTTCAAATTTCCCAAGGGTGCCACACACTTGTCTCACTACAGATTCTGTTTCAAGACATTAAACACTACTAGAATCAATGATAAAATATAAGTTGTACCCTTTTTCATGGTCGAAGCAATTTTCCTCGCTTGGTGGCAGTCTATTAAGGTTCTTCTTGATGATATACGACGATTCTTCAAGGACTTACATCCCACATGAAACTGTAACATCTAATTAAAATTTGTATACAATAGATCTGTTTATCCACGCCAGTAATTTTGTGACCGTGGGGAACAAAGATTCGTTTGTCATCAACCAAAGGCATTGATTTGACCTGTGACGTGACTTCTCTGCATTGCAGTTTTACAATCAGTAACTCAAATGTACATGAACAGGGCTTTCATTTGAACCGAATATGAACGTTCTACGACAATGTTGAAATACTGACTGTTCCGAGCTGCAAATCTGTAACCATCTTGGATTTGAATGTACATTAACAGATCATTTCACCAAAACGACTTCACAAAAAACATTAAAAACATATACTATGCAGTATTGTAGGCCAAACCTTTGCAAGGATAATTTCCAACATGGCACATGGCTGTCACTTATTAGCGTTGGGGTGGGGGTTGAGGCTTTATTGTGCGTCGACAGCTGGGTCATTAGCGCTAATCTCTGTTGTGTAGTTGTGCAGGTCGCCACTGTGCCACACATTGCAGCGATGATAAGTCATACCCCAAATCATGTTCTTATTAAATATCTGTATCTCCTGCAAAAATAAAAAAAAAACCGTACAGGAGAACAGAGTCATTGCCCAATTGACGTGTTAAGACACGTGGAAGATGGAAACGGCAACAAACACCATCAAGAAGGTGACAATCAACTAGCACACAATAGACCGCAAGTGGCCGGTGACACCAATGACATTCAAAAGGGCTATCCCCCTCAAAAGAAAACTCTGTTAGGTTGGTGTGACCAATACGCAACCAGGCCAAAATCACCTCTTCTTCATGGCCGCATTGGCAAGATGAGTACCAGGTCAGGACAGTGTCCTTATTGGCCCGCAACTTACTGCCAGCGTGTTGGGTCCACAAGCCTTGCCAAGCAGCATGCAATGTCGGACGTGAATTTTGAAAGGCTTCCGAGGGAACAAGGCATAGATTAGAGGCTGTTACAGGCTCAGCTCCCACCTTTAGCCTTTTACTCTCAACGGTCACGGAATTGCAGAAAAAGCCCAAACTATATTGCTATTCTTTTCTTTGCTGTTAGTTTTATAATCGTTTAATTGTTTACGTATTTCCACATCCCTTTAGGAGAAGCAGGCAATTCGTCGTTAGTAAATAACTGTTGAGTGGCAAAAACCTTTGGCAAGTAAAAAAAAAAAATTCTTTAGTAAACTGGCTTTGTGATGGATTGCCAAAATTAGCTTTATTGCTGTTCCATTCCCTTTCTTTTGGACAAATTTGTGCCCCACTAAGCATCTCAGCAGGTCAAATGCCAGAGTGCCTCATGCAAATCTGCAGTTGTGCGGAAATATAAATGGGAATGTGCACTTTTCGGACAAAAAAAGAAAGATGGTTTTGTACGTGTCGTAAAACTTCCCTTCACCAACACTGTTGGAAGCCACCCAACACGAATGCAAGCCAACCGTTTTCGTGGATAAGTCTCTTAATGTGGTGCGAACAAACATTTCGCTGTTTCCGGTAACGAGTTTTCGTTCCGGTAGCGTTGCCCTTTTGACAGATGATGTGTGATGTCACTGCCATGGTCGTTCCTGTTGTGCCGCATTTAGAAACATGTCACTTGCAGTCCGCACTCATTTCCTTCGTTTGGCAATATGTTCGCATAACATGGCGAAGTTGGGGCAAGCCAACTTTGTGAAATTAAATATCAATACAGCAGTGTTTATTTTAAACGTTTAAGAGAAGTCGGAAGGAAACTCAGCTAGCTGCTTGTAGGGAAAAATATATAAATTCCAATTTTCAAAAGGCTACTATTTACACGTGAACGACATTGGGGTGTCGCCTCTGTATTTCCTTAAGAGCCCGGGTGCTTGTTATTTTCCTGAAATGCAAAACCCGGCTTAATTCCGGCCTTACCTCTCCACCTTTGCTGTTGTAAGCAAACGTAAATAGGTTTTTATTTTAAAAAATGCGGTTTAGATTATCCTTTGCACACGTCATCCTTTGCACACATCCACAATTCCAATATGGTGGCTCCCTGGTGATGTTTCTGTAGTGTTGTTATGTCCTGTACTTTTACCTTTTTGGCTGTGAAAATGGAGATCAGGTATTTTTCTTCGAAATGTTGTATAGGTGCCTTTTGAAATTGGTGTAATGCGTAGTGCTCCTTGTGTGTTTATTTTAATGTAAGCAAACGTACCTTTGCTATTGTAAGCTGACGCAGATGCTTCATAATTGAGTACATAAAACGAATCTTTACTGTAATTATACGAAACGCGACTTGTTTACGGGTAGATGCCACAATACAGTCTCACTTTCCGAGTATTAAACGCGCGTTACGAGCTTGATAACACGAGACATCACAACCAATGAGAACGTTCTTTTTTTTTTTTTAAAGACTATCCGTCGCGTTTTATTTTGTGTGTGAACTAAACCCCGGCATTTAATCAAGCAAACAACGGTCTTTCTCTTGTAGTAATTATGCCACCACGGACATAACATGTTTCATTATCCCACTGCTGGGGTTTTGTTGGGAGTGGTTCTAACCATACAATGGTACAATCATCTTGGGGGAAACGAGGTTACATTAACATCTTATTACTAGAGATACTCCAGCACTTAAGTTTGTACCTTGAAAAAGACGAACATACATTTGTGTACAAAGAGTTTTTCTGCAGTGCTTGTACGGTGTGCAGAGGCACCGTATTATAGCGCAGCATCAGCATGCGCTTGGACAAATCTAAAGTGTGCGCAGCATATCTTGAGTCCTACAGTTATTTTATGATTCTCTATGTCTTCCTGGAGGGGGTTGCTTTAATCGGCGGCCGCCATTATTTTCGTAAAAAAAAAAAACTCATTTAGGATGCTTACAATTATTATACTATAAAAATGTAAGAGTACTTTCTCTTTAAGTGGAAGGTTGCTTTGCGTACCGCAGTTACGTTGTACGCATCATATCCAACATGGCGACTGTATACTTACCTCGACAGCACTACAAGCTCCACTGTAAATGCATACCCTTTGCAAGCGCCCAGAAACAAAACAGCAATGAATGATTCAAGCACATTATACCCTGATATGGATAAGACTGCTGAATTACTACTGAAGATTACTGGCAATGCATTAAACAGCGTATTGTCAGACCAAATCGTACCAAACCCCACATGGTTTTGCGAATTTCAGTAAGAATGGAACTTGGGCTGCGGTGAGCATCGTGAAGTTAACAAAAATCCCATACACATCTCATCCTAGGCTGTGTTTTTTTTTTTTTTACCTGCATGAAGTCATGTTTTATGGAAACCTCGCACCTTTACCATTCTATTGGTTGTATTTTCACATTTTGTTACGGTGTAGATAAAAAAATTCTGTTCTGGTAGCAACAAGATCTCGAATTAGCGTCCTGTTTTTGTTTGCTGTTTTCTTCTCACTACCACTTGATTTCTCTTCATCTGTTGTTTACCTATTAAGAGAACACTGAATGGCTGGCAATTATTTCGCACTAATTAAGTCAAATGAGTCGGTTCTAAATATTTTCCACTCAATTTTTGACGTGTGCGTTTATTTTGTTTGTTATATATGTCAATAGGAGGTGAAAAATCCATGTATCTGCTCATTTTCGTGGGGGTGGGGGAGGGGATCAATTAAATTTAGAATTCCTTCCGAGTAACCGAAGAGGAATCACCAGTAATACAAAAACAAACGGCTGTATACGTTCCCCGTTTGTTCATATGCGCCGTTTGCTTATGTGTGTTGCTGGTGCTTGTCTATAACGAGAAAGCTCTGTTGTAAAGGGTGGTCCACAAAAAACTGACGACCCAACATTTTCCCAAGTCCAACTTTTCTAGTTAGCACCCCCTCAGAACCAGGATAGGATAGAAATCAAATCTAAAAGAGGAAAATTTCTGTCCTATCTTGATTCTGAGGGGTGCTAACTAGAAAGGTTGGACTTGAAAAATCTTGGGTCGTCAGTTTTTTGTGGATCACCCTGTACAAGCTTCTTGGCTACTCAGTGGGAGACAGACTTGTTTTGTTCTTGAATCCTGCACGTGTGTCTGGTCTTTTCAATCGATTCGCTATCCCGAGCCCCGACTTTTCGCTACTTCATTCTGGGCGGATTTGAAACTTTTCGTTTTCTTTCACCAAGACAAAGGAACAATAGGACTTGTACTGTCTAGCTGATGAGCTTAATGTGCCTTAAAAGCCTTAGTCTGCACCACTGTGTAATTAAGTGGGCTGTTGGTAATACCACCTGAAGGGCAGTTAAACCTTTTTTTTTTTTTTTGTAAATGTAGCATAGTCTTTGTGGTGAAGCTCACTGAAAATTCAAACTAATTCCATTATTCCATGCTGGGCTATGCGGCCACGACGCGCCTGCTTGGGAGCACTCTAATTTGTTCAAAATAAATGTTCTAATCACCCAAGACATTCAGGGAAGATGAGCACCAAGGGACGGCCGGCAGTGAGAATTATTGGTTTGTTCACGACTCTCCCCAAAACGTTAAGTTAAAAGAATTAGCGTTTCGATTAATACATTTATTAAATATAACGCTCTTTTCTCGTTTTTTTTTTCAAGATTCGTGGCAAACCTTGGTGAAGGGAAGTGGTGCCATACACAAGTTTTTTTCCTTGGGTGAAAAAATGTGTCCTTTCGATTTCTTTCAGCTGAAGTACAGGATTAGTCCTATTTGGAACTATGCTAAGGCCGGCTTGAAGTTTCGCACAGAACTTGGGAAGAATGTATTCAATTTTCGGCGAAGGGGCAAATTTCAGATCCTTTTCTAGGAGCCGGAGCGCAATGGGGTCAAGATTTTTTCCCAAGTTGTGAAGCTACTTATTACGCGGGAACGTCTGATGTTGGGAAAGGGGAGGACAGGCTGAGGGTGGTGGGGGGAAAGTTGCCATTGGTTGATGTATGTTGGTTGGTTTGAATCGCAACCAAGCACTCGTACATCAACCAACAGCAACTTCCCCAGCCTGTCCTCCCCTTTCCCAACATCAGACGTTCACGCGCAATAAGTGGCTTCACAACATTTCGGGAAAAAATCCGATTGACTCCATTACGCTCCGGCTCCTAGAAAAGGATGATTAAGGATCTGAAATTTGTCCCTACGCCGAAAATTGAATACATTCTTCCCATGTTCTGTACAGGATTAAACCATGCGCAATGGCTGTTTGCCGTGACGTCACCATGAGTTAGCCAATGACGAACGAGAACAACGGCTGTTTGGCCATCTGATTGGACTAGCACAGTCACGTGATATGCACGTTACAGCAAACAGCGATGGCGTGTGGTATAGTCACATCGAAATTGTTGACGATGACCTTTTGTCTTGCATATAATTTGTTTTGGCGTAAGTGTCTTGGGGATTTGAGTCTCCAGATCTATTATTAACCCACGGCGATACAGGCTGCCGAACTTGGAGGCAAGTTCGGCGACAACTTCAACAACAAAACAAAAACCAAAAACACCAATTTTGCTCTTAAACCGCTTTTCCAAGATATTCATCATCAGGATTTGTCCCTTCTGGCTTCATAGATTGGTGGTATATTACAATGTATTAGTGGTGTGTGGAGTACTCAGTTTTCGCTGTGGCTTAAGAATGACTTCTGAATTTTTTAGTCTAAACTTTTTTTTTTAAAGTTCTTAAAAAAAAAGTTAAAATAGGGACCATTTTCCTGAATCGAAGGTCCCATTCTGAATCCGAAAAAGTGGGTCGTATACTTCGAAATGACAAAAAAAAGAAAGAAAGAAAACGTGCCCACCATGAAGATGTGTATGGTCAAACCGCACGAATCGATATAAAGTTGCCATTCCAAACTGTAATTGCATACGTTTGGCGTGCAGCATCTTGACTGCACTGGAGGAAAGTTGAAAATTTTTAACTTTCCTTCAGTGCAGTCATGATGCTGCACTTCAAACTTTTGTGCGGGGCATCGTCTCTGCACTGAATGACAGTTGGGAATTAAAAAAAAAATTATTTCTGAAATCAACCCATTTTTTTTCCGATTTAGCATTGTACCTTGGATCCAGAAATTTTGTCTTTGAAAAATAAATACACAAAAGGTTTGGACTTAAAATACGTCAGATTGTACGTCTTTTGTGGGCTACACTGTACTGCAATACTGTCGACGACTGAAGTATCATTCGTTCAAATCTCAACTAAAATTACAGTGTGGCATGACAACTTTATATCGATTCGTGTCGTTTGGCCCTGTTACGGTACACATCTTCATGGAGGGCACGTTTTCCTTTTTTTTTTTTGCTCTGTTGCTGCGATTGCAAACCGGAAGTTTTTGTTGCCAACTTTTCTTTGACAAAAAAGGAGTTTATATCCGAGGAAAGAAATCTTTTCTTTGCTACAAGCGTTAAGCCCCAGTTATTGGCGCTTTATCGTCGCAGCTCGGGCAGCCGCCATCTCTAGAATCGAGCGTTTTGCTATAAAACGTTCCATTATGTGCATCAGGACCACAGTTGGTACCGATGGTTGGCTCATGGTGCATCCAAGAACGGACGAACGAAGGCTGTTGCCAAAGTCAACCGAGACTAGGTCGTTGCCTCAAGGTGACCTGACAGTTAACCTCGGTTATTGGAAAGGCAGCCATCCGTGGTCCTGCTGGTAATTGTGAGGTACAACTACTAATTGACGGGTCTTGGCCACTGTTTGTCTTAGCATTTAAGACGTGATATTGCGTTCTGATTGCTCCGGCTCTTGCCCTTCGGAATGTTGTGCTTTGCTGGCTACAGTCTTGATATTTGTGCTGTTTGCTGCTTCTCCTTTTGTCGCATTGGGATTTAGGTTTAGCCAACGTGAAGAGTATGAATTCCCATGCCTATTAGGGCCAATGAGGTTCCATGCGTTGTGTTGCTGGATATAAAACTAGTCGTTGTTTCTCATAAGACGATAATTTGACACGTGCTGCTTGTACCTCGAGATGTTAATATTACATCTTTTGTCTGTGATGCTTGAGTTTGGCGTGCAGGGGAGGGGTGGGGGCAGTGCCTCTGCCCTTTTCGAAAAATGGCCTTTTTTGTGAAAAAAAATGGCCTTTTGTTTCGACATTTGCTGGTGCGGTGGTGTCTGAGAAAGGGCCTAAAGGGCAAAAAAGGCTAGGAAAGGGTAAAAAGAGGAAACAATAAAAAAAAGGGTCCCAGAAAAAATGTTCACTTATTATAAAACTTACTGTGCCCTTTTACTAAAAGTTGCCTCTGCCCTCTCCGGGTTCTGTGCTTGCGTTGACAATTGTATTGTTGCCTTTTGTGGAAATGTAACACAAATGATTGAATGTCCAACAGTTACGCAATTTTACACTTATCTAAAGGATCTTATTCAACTGCAAACGTATATGAAGAACGAAAAATAAAAAAACTCTAAATTTTAAAGACATCGGTGTTTGACCAAATTGTAGATACATTTCCCTTTTTTTAAACCAATATTTTAAAGTTAAAATTCGACCGTTGCACCTAGATTTGTCCAGCATCAGAACCTTCTTAGATCAACGCACTGTCCACTTTGCCTACTGAGCTACCACTACGTGAAAAATCAGACCTTTTACAAATTCCTTTATAAGTTGGATGCACTTAGTAGTACACAAAGTTGCTGTGGAAGGTTTAAACCGTTACATGATGGAGCGGAATTTTATTTATTCACTGAAGTTGGCTTGCCTGGTAATCCTCATGGATACCTGGGATAGTCCGATATTGATATCGGTATAATCTGTTTTTATCGGTTTTTTGCCGTATCGGTTTCGGACCTCTGTAAGGCTACCGATACAGATATTCGTTACGCCAAGAAACAAAACCGTCTTCCCTGCAGAACTCGACAGCTAGCGCGGCAAAAGCAACAACCAAGTGAGAAAAGCAAAGCTATGTGTTCAATTGTAATGAAAATGTACCATTTCATTTCATTTGTCCTGACGCTCTTAAGTTTTACAACGACTTACATAAAATTTGAGAAGGTTAATGTACTGAAGCCATTAGTAGGAATAAGAGAAAAAATACTGTTATTGCTGCACAGTACGTTTTGGATAATGTTAGGAGACTGGAACCCATGTAAAATCAGAAACTGAAGTTGCATTTGTATGGAAATTAAATTTTTAGTGGTGTATTTTTTTTATTATCGGTATCGACATCGGTATCGGATAAGATCGGATCGGATCGGTTTACCCTCCATCGGTATCGGTCGGATCGGATCGGTAAAAAGTCTTATCGGCCGATCCCTAATGGGTACGAGTACTTTTGTATCCTTTTGTTATGTCGCCTTATTGCAATATAATACAGCGTGCTGTGCTTTGCTCGCTATGCTAGGGTTCCCAGGTGGTTTGAAGTTCACCTTTGAATTTTGAATTTAATTTGGATTTTTTCAATGTCTGTCTTCTGCTCTGTGGAAATACTCGATAATGCAAAAAGGTTATTCAGTAACAAAAGTTGGCGTTCCGTGTCTTTCGTTTCCTGGATGTGGTTGAGCATCAAGAGGATGGTTTGCGAATAATTTGAATCTGCGTGTACATAAACGGGATAGACGTAATGTGCAATATTGACGTTGACATTATACCATGTTCGCGTTTCGTTAACGGATATATGATTACGGTTTGCCTGTTAATATGTCCAACTTCCGTTTCGGACGCAATTCTGAGCTCCTGCTAAGTGCTGACGCTTGCACAAGACGGCGTCCGTATCTAATAAAATTACCGGTTACAAGAATCGGTGGTGCTGTCCACTCAATGGCCTACTGGACGAGTAGAGAATACATATCCATGAACGCGTGAAGATTTTCTGTTTTTCCACTGATATATTATTAGTAGGTGCGGTTCAAAAAGGTTCTCGCGAAAAAAATTGGAGCAACGAGGCCATAAAATAGCCTTTTAAACTATCTCTGAAGTGGGTATTCGGACATCGACTTTAGTCTCTGATCGACGAATTTCCCAGCACAGCAGTTGATCTACCGCAATTGTTGTACCCTGCTGTGAGGGTGACCTGAAAACGTGTTTTGATGTTAGAAACCGAACGTCACAAGGCAGTCACAAATACTAGTTTCGTTCCCGTTCTGTGATTTCTTTGCTTGCCGACTCCTTAAAGGCGGCTGTCGTGAGTCCAGGTTGGCTTACTGAAAATGGGAGCGAGTTCCGAGAGTCACCAATAAATAGACAAAGATAGTTAGGAATGGGTCCATGGATTTACCGTATTTTGTGCGCTTTCTCCACCACCATTCAGTACCTACAAACGTCAGGCTTCCTAAGAATAAATAAAGAAACTGCTAGCAAAAAGCAGTAATGGCTGCCGAACGAATACTCACGTGGATTCTAGAATCTGGTGTGAATAAGACTCGTCAAGACTCGCCATATACATGACTCAATGCAAACCAAGTGAAAGGAGATAAACCAAGACGTTTTGTTCTTGCAAGGTTGTAAAATTAGTCAGTTCAACGAACATGACTTACTCAGTGAATAAATGACGAAAAAAAATAGGTACATACCATTAAAAAAGGTACTTGAAGTATGGAAAATTCGATTGGACTACAGGTTTGGAATTTATAGGGTTTGGGAGGAGAATTTGTGACTGAGACGCGTCGTCTTAGATACATTCATATTAGTTCAGTCTTAGTTTATAGAGGGCGCCATGTGTTTTATGTGGGTATTTCTACTCAGTTTTAAGCTTAAAATTAAACTAAACTTAACGAAACTAGCTTAAATCTAATTAATATTTAGCCAAGCTTTGTTGTAATCTAGTTTGCCTTAGATTTGGGGTAAAAAATTAGCAAACATTACAAGATGGAACACGTGGCGCCCTCTGAAAACTCGGACTGAACTAATGGTAACATGTTTCAATAGTGACTTTTTAAATTCTCCTCCCCAATCCTATAAATTCTTGATACCATTAAAAAAGGTACTTGAAGTATGGAAAATCCGATTGGACTACAGGTTTCCCTCCAAACCTGAAGAATGTGGAAAATCCAGTTGGACTACAGGATTCCTTCACAACCCGTATTCCAAACCCGAAGAATATGGATTCCCACAAACCTAAAAAATGTGGAAAATTCGGTCGGACTACAGGATTCCCTCCAAACTTGAAGAATGTTAAAAATTCGGTTGGACCACAGGATTCCCTCCAAACCTGAAGAATATGGAAAATTCGGTTGGACTACAGAATTCCTTTCTAACCTGAAGAAGAATCTGCCTAGAGATTCGAAAGCTTTACATATTAAATGGCTGTTTTGGAGGGAATCCTACAGTCCAACTGAATATTCCATATTCTTAGGTTTGTAGGAAAACCTGTACTCCAACATGATTCCTTCGGTTGACCAAACCCTTCGTCTGACTTTTTTAAGGTACTTTAAGATGGAGGCTTGAAGGGGCCTTTAATGTTTGGAAATTTCTGTTGAATCAATTAATGGCTTGTTTAAAGTTATTAACGCGAGGAACTGAAGTTACTGAATCGGAACTAAATGCCCTTTTTTTTATTTGGCGGTTTGTGGCGTTTTTTGTTATTGTAAGAATGCATGCAGTTTTTAGTCTGGATGACGTCCGACAAATTACCGGCCCCAAAAAGCTTGTTATCCTTTGAGGAAGAAAACAGACACCCAGTTTCACTCGGCAATGGTGTTCTGCAGACCGAAGGTAATTAAATTGTTATTTGTATTCAAGATCGTCACGTTTTGTAGATGGAAGTTACATTGTTATTCAGTGTTTCTGGCCCAGGCTTTTAGGATGTAAATGCAGGTTAACAATCGATGATTGCTACTTTTGTCCCTCAACGCAATTGACTTCTTTGCATAAAAGGCAACTTGATTGGTAATCAGCAGCGCTTCATGGTGTTAAATGGTTTTCTTGTTCCTTTCAGCGGACCGATTATATTCTTCGAATTTGTTAACTCTCGTGTTTTATTCTGCCAATTAAGGACGAGTTGTGTTGAAAAAGAGCACAGCTCCTGCCAACACTGTTATTAATAATAATAATAATAATAATAAATAATAATAATAATAATAACAGTGAGGTAGTTTACAGTCAAGTTAGGTGAAACAAGGTGTGTGTACCATATGAAAACAAAAGATATTTGACTCAACTAACTCGATTAGAATATATGACAATAATGAGATTAATAATAAGGTGTTACCCGTGTATATTATTGTGGTAATGTACGAAACCGAACCGTGCACCCAAATTCGATCCCGAACCGAAAGGATTTGAAACACCGAGTCCGAACCGAAAGGATTTGAAACACCGAGTCCGAACCGAACGGATTTCAAATGCCGAACGGAAAAGGATTTCAGAAATCGAACGCAAACCGAAACGATTTCTGCCTACTAATTTAATAATTTAATGTTAACCTGAAATCTACATTTGCTTTCTACGTCACGTCCAACTGTGGCAAAAGATTTGGTCTGCCAAGGAAGGTGGACTTTTCTTCATCCCCCGGGTGGTTCGTCCCCCCCAAAATGCTCGATGCCAAAACGATCCGTACATCGTGTGTGTGTGTGTGTGGGGTGGGGGTAGGTGGCGTTCTTCACGCGGGAATGATAACATCCTAAAGTTCTCCCCCCCCCCCTCACACCCGCCAATCAGCAATACAGGAAACTGAGGGTATGTTTGTAGAGTATAAGGGGTTGACGCCTGCAAAATAAAGCAGGATCCTTAAAATCCTGGGGGGGGGGGGGGAGGAAAGCGGTTTGTAATGTCTAATAATTTTTTTTAGCATGTTTGAGGGTAACACTTCCTATTCTATTAATGCCCTGTGTCCTGACATAGAATTTCATCACATTTCACCGCATTTCACATCACTGTTTGCCGACTCACTTTATGCGATTAGATTTATTTTTTCGTGTAATTGAACTACGGGACTCACACTGTTGAGTTACATAAATGGATTGTCACCAACCCCCCTGCAGCGATATCCAAATGTATGCTCCTTTTTGTCTTTATGGATTGTTTCTTCCGGATTTTCTTTTTTTTTTTTTCCAGGGCAAATGGAAGTTTTTCATTGCTAGATGTTGACCTAATATTGATCGGGTTATATATATAACTGAAACCACCGCTGTGTATACGTGGAGTTTTTGCAATGGATGATGAGTTAACCATGAAACATAATAATGTGTGATATTCGTACATCAGACGTCATTCGCGTGGTGTGACGTGTCCCGTGTGACGTAACTATGGAAGCAGCATAACTGGCCACAGAGCTGTTTTAGTTCAGAAAATGTTAAATTTTACCGCCCAGCGAATAACTAACACGGCGCACAACAGAGTAACAATGTGAAACGTAAGTACGTGCCAGGCCCAACGTAATTTTAGTTGTGTAAACAGTATTCGTCTTTGCCGAATTCAAAATTAAACTCAAAATCCGCGGTAGTGTACCGTGGCAGCATTAACTTATTTGAGAATCGTAGTAAACTGGAATGATAATTGGTATAAATGGTAGTGGTGAGCATATGCTTATAGTACCAAAACCAAAACTGGTAAGCGAAGCCGCCACGTTTACAAAAAGGGTCGGCCTTTGAAAGTAGTTATATCATTCAACCAGGGAAAGGTCGCCAAGGTTAATCCTATTAGCTAAGTTAATAACACCTACTAATAGTTCGAAGGTTAAATGAAAACTAGAAGATTGCTACTAGCGGTAGCAATCTTCAAGTTTTCATTTAACGTCCAAAGTATTATTCGGTGCAATTAACTTGGCTAATAGGATTAACCTTGGCGGCCTTTCCCTGGTTGAATGATATAACTACTTTCAAAGGCCGACCCTTTTTGTAAACTTGGCGGCTTCTGTTACCAGTTTTGGTTTTGGGTGGATATCACGACTTTCATAGGCCTGTGAATGTACAAAAAATCCCACGGTATAATTGTCACCCCTACCTTTTTTGTCTGGAGGTATTTTATTGTACGAATGTTCTCATTCATTATTTTCACATTTGCTATTGTCATTCCAAATAAATTAATAACAAGCGTAACAGTATGGTAATTGCAAGGACCTAATCAATTCCTACGGAATAAAGATACCCTGTGTCTTATTGAACCAGTAATGAGAAATTTATTCGGGTCGTGGGGCAGATAATTCACTTTAAATTCGCGTAACGTAAAAAAACAAACAAAAACGATTTGGATTTGGTGGGGGAAAAAACGACCAAACCTTTGCAATAAAAGATACTACATCTCTTAGTGAACCATTCAGTGTTTTATTGAGGCCCGAGCCAAACGCTATGCAACCTAAACCTAAAATAGACACTACACACACTATACACCATACTCTACACTATACACCACCAACAACAACAATGAAGTCTGACAATTAGGTACTGAAACGATAAGCCTGTAACACTTAAGCATGTTATAATCTACTGTTGGATGACATTACAAATAATGGTTACAACAAAAATATTGCACTTACGAGACACTTCAGAACCACGTGCTTCTAGCTGCAACTCCCATTTTAGAAAAAGGTACTTCTCGATATGACGCTTTACCTGTCTGCCGAAATTTAGATCTGGCAACTTTCCCTAATCAGCTGTAGACGTGTCGTTATACCCTATGAGAATTAACATGGGGACCTGTGGACTAGTTACTAGTAACACAAATCAACGTTATTGAGGACAATTTCTCTCCATGAAGGACGTTCCCACATTTTCGTGTTGAGTTTTTCTTTGTTACTGGACCCAAGACACCTGATTCAAACGATTTGCAAAGATTTCTACCGCATGGGGAATTTACACCAGTATGCAGAAATCACGTATAAGTTGGTTTCAGTTAAAAGACACAGTCTGCTAGTGAGCCGCCATCTGACAACAATTACACTCTAACAATTACGCTCTAACAATTAAGCTCCAACAACGATAAAATGTCTACTTGGCGGCGACACAATAGCGTGTGTCTAGATTTGTACAGTAAGCGACAACTAGTCAACGGGTCAAAGGGTTTTAGCTAGCGTTAACCGCACCCGGTCATCGACAACGAATTGAGGAATTGAATTGAATTTATTGCCAAGAGCCCTGGCCATATGCCGAACGCTCTAATACATCGACAACGAGTTTGTCCATTCAACAATGATCATTTTAACAATGAATTCTCCAACAATACTGAAGAATATTAGAATAAACTAAATGAACGAACTAAAGGAGTGAATGATGTAATGGTCCGTAGGCTCTTTTAAGTAAATAAAAGTAAAAATAAAGTGAATAAACTAAATAGCCGGTCTCCATACATTTTTAGTTTTTACGAAAATAAAAAAAAAAACCGACGCATCATCTGGGGACCGCAGTGAAGACCACTACGCAGCAATTTAAGTAAATAAAATAAAAAAAATCTCGTGATATCATATGGCCGGAAATGGAACAAGATGAGATGTGAATTTATTTTTCGTTTAGATGGCCACATCTCACTGTAGTCCCTGGGTGCTACGATGGGTGTTTGTATAACTTCTTACTGTAGTTTCATTTGTGTTCTTATTTCTTAATTTGTAAAACGACATAACGGACTGTGTGGGGGGGGGGGGGGGGGGGGGGGGTCATCTTGTTTCAACATCTTGTTTCTTGTTACAGTTAAGCTATTTGGCGGATTTTTATTTGCCAGCAATAAAGTGTACACTTTTGTGTTATAAATACATGAATTTGATTGGCTGAATTTGGTCTGACAACAGCAAATGTAGGCAGGATGAATAATTGTTTATGTTTATTTAGATTGATTCGTCCAATTCAGTTTAGTAACTCATAGCATATTGTTTTCATAACAACGAAAAAGCTAGAAAGCAAACCCCTTGGCATTGTTTTTAATAATCCCTGGTAACTTGCGTAAAGGCTACGGCGTACCAAAACTGATAACAATACCCTACTTCTCTGGCCACGAACTGCGAGCTTCTTTGTTAGTATAGTGTTCATTGTTGCATGGACTAACTCGTTGTCGCCTACTGTACAGTTCCGGCAGAAAGTAAATTTACAAACGTAATGTCGTTATAGCGAAAAAAGGCATTGTTGCACCTGAGAAAATATCGTGCATCAGGAGACACCTCGGCACGTGCATGCCTTTTTTTTTTGCGCTTGTCTCACTATAACAATAATTCTGGGTTTTGTAAATATTCTTTCTGCCGGTACATCCAGAGGGCTAGTATTGTTGTGGATCTGATACAAGCTTTGACTCTGCTAGGATAGATAAATACAAGCTTTGAACTGTTTAGACCCAAGCGTCTCGATGCTTTTATAGAAGGGGATATTAAAATCCGACATGTTTTTTTCTTGTCCCAGAATGCAACGAAAATCTTCGACGTAACGGTATCTGGAGAGCACCTTGCTGGTAGCTAAAACAACAAACACAAAGGACAAAAAACTACAGTCCTCTGCTTTGCATTGCAAGTCGAGTGAAGGCCGTAAACAGTCAGCTATCCTGCGCAGTGCTCTGCATTTGGCAAAAAACACGAGGAATATAATAGCTTTTTCTGTAATCCTAAATCGTACAAAAAACCCATAAGAGCAGAGGGAACCATTAAGTTTTCGCCGTAGAAAGTGGTGCTATCAGAGCCAAAATGGCTGCCACCAAGTTTATGGTCTGAACCGAGATCACTCAAGGTTAACTGACAATCACCGAGGTGTCAGTTAAGATTGAGTGATCACGGTTGGGACGGAAAACTTGGTAATTGCCATTTTTGTTTTGATATCTTTACTTTCTACGGCAAAAACTTGATGGATCCCTTTAGCCTTATAGAGCAGTGACATTTGCCGCCATATTGGCACCAGTATGGGTTTTGAAGGGCACAACTACAAGGTGCACTACGTAAAAATGGAGGGTAAAACAACGGAAGAGCGGATTTCTTAGGCTTAAAATAACGTTGTTTTCTCCAACAACAAAAATCGCGCGTTTTAGGTCTAAGAAATCACTCTTCACAGCATCGGGTTCAGTATGACGCCCTTCTGTTTCTCTCTGCAGTGCCCCTTGCAGCTAACCCATTAAGGCTCCAGCATAGAGTTAGTTACAATAATACTACGTCGTGTCACTGCTCTATAGGGTTTTTGCATATCACCCCTTTTGTTTGTTTTATGGTTTTGCGAGGAGTATAATAGCTTTTCCAGTAATCCTAAATTCACCGTTTAGTTCACCGACATTGTGCGCTGCACTCCAAGAGATACCCATCGACCGAACATACACAAATATGTATATATATATATCTTTTTGCCCACGCGTGCCTATATAGCATCATTGCTCCCTACTCTTTTGTGTTGTGGTCTTGAATCTGTTTCTGTGAAATACAGTTTCTACTTTCTGAGTGAACATCAGGTTTCGCGTATCGTAAGACTATACGACTAACCAGGTAAAAGTTTCTTCCCAATTGTAGGTGATACCATGAGTGAAGAGACCAACAGGGTTAATAGCAGCAGTGGCTTGAAAATCCCCAAATCCCAAAGATAATTTTGCGAGTTTGAAACGTATCATTTTGGAGAACCATTCTCCTTCCTTTTTTATGACCCAAATAAGTTTTATGACTTAAGTGTTGACGGTTGAAACTGGCTTCTTGACCTGCAGAAACGCACTCGATGAAGTCTTGAAAGTAAAGGCATTTTCTGTTGACCATGTGGTCTCTTTCAAATGGAAGAGAGCAAATAGGCTTTTAAAAATAAATTTAGAATGGCACATAGGTGAATGCTGCACTTAGTAGAAAATATAACAATTGCTCATTATTTAATATTTGCCGACTATAATCGATGAGCTGTCTTGGCTGGGGAGTTTAAATGTGTTTTGGGAAAAGTTCAGGAAATTTCTGGTAGTGTAACAGTACAGTTTTGCATAAGTAAAAACACCAAATGCATGACCTTATATATTTTTCTAAATTAAAAAAAAAATAGTTTGGAAATAGGAACCATTTTCTGGATCCAAACTAATATTCTGAATCTGAAAAATTGAGTCCCAATTTTTGGGAAAAAATACATGAAAAAAGTGGAGAAAAGTATTCGTTCAGTGTAGCCATACCGCATGTACATTTTTTCCCCAAAAAACTCAATGATTAGACCAATTTTACAAACTTGTATTGTTTTTAGCATCCAGAAAAGTAATTAATTTTATTTTAAACTCTGAAAAATATTTCGAATAAAAAAAAAATCGTGGTATTCGAGTTTTAGCCACTCACGGAATCACACACGAAATCATTGGACGTTTTAATAAAAGACAAAAAAAAAAAAAAACAAAGATTAATGAAACCCATATTTTGAATTTGGCCAATTGTTTTCTCATTTTGGCAAAGGTTTGACGAATAAAGGCATGAACCACTCGCAATGCCACGAATAATGCCTTTAGGGTCACCAGCGCCACAGGGTTGGTCGTAGAGGCAACAATTCTTGGTGCCATCCTTGTTGCTTGGTCCACGGGGCACATGCCGATTTTGGCAGTGATACGACACCGTCCCATTTTTCCTGCGTTAGTACTATGTGCGTGTTACAACGGTAGCGTGCACAGACCACCAATATAGGGCAGGGGAACTTTTGTAAAATGGCACGTTGAGGTTTTTTTTTTCCGGGGACCTTGCCCTTTTTTTGCCCTCTAGGTCCTTTCTCTGGCTGCAGCACCAGCATTTATCGGTTCAGAAAACCAAAACGGAGCATATTTTTTTTTTACAGAAAAGGATTTTTTTCTGAAAAGGGCAGGGGCAATGCCCCCCCCCCCCCTGCTCCCCTCCTGTGCACGCCACTGTTCGTGTATAGTAGTGACGTAGTGGCTACAGAGTTTGATGTAGCGCAATCAGAAAGTAGTTTCTTTTCACGGTTATTGCTTTTGAGAAATATCACGCGAATGCATCCATGTTCATGAATTATGCAAAGCTTTTTGTGCATATGCTGAAAATTGGGACGACGACAACGAAAATTTAGAAATTTATGTGGCAACCGCTTAAAACTACTTTTTGTCATTTTAAATTCTTGTTCTTCGCCCGCTCGTTATCTACCCCGAAGTTCAGGCTGAAGTCGCTACTTTTGATTACCCATTTCTTTATCGTTTCCGTTCAAACGAGGGTAATTTTACTTTCCACACAAAATTAGCGTCGTGAATTAATGTATAAATTGCAGCTTGTTCGTCGCACTCCCTGAAGGCCTAACAAGATCGTCCGTTTGGCGCTTCGTTTTACAACTTGGAGAAGATTTCTTCTGCCTTTAGGAAAACTTGTTCGGAATGGTGAACTTCAAAGGTCTTTTGTTTGTCGTGCCAGGCCTCAAGAGCAGAGTTCCTATTTTGCATTGACTTTAGGTTTTAAGCGTATATTTGTTTTATACGTGCATAAAAGGGTGGGGGGGGGGGAAATTTTATCCTCCGTGCATGGCAGGTTTGTGAAAAGGAAAAAATGGTGCCTCTGAGTGTTTGCAGCAAACGCTGAAAGGGAATTTGTGTCCTAAAGTTTACCTCTGTTGTTTCGAAAATTTGTCGAGATGCTTGGAAACGTGGTAGAATTGATTTTTCTCGAGATTATGTAGTAGGCAAAATAAAGCATGGGAAGCTGTATGCTAGGTTCTAAGAGCCACAAAATAAACCGTTAGGCTTACTTGAATTACTTTGAAACGCTGTTGAATCACTTCGAACTCGGAAATTACTCATTATGCTCACATTCAAAAACAGGATACTGTCATATCTTGCAAATTTTCGATTGTATTTCAACAAACTTCATCAGGCAGGGTCAAGAAAAATTGAGTCTTCTGGTTACGTCTTCGACATTTTCGTCTGCGTGCTTGAAAAAAACGTCCACGGCTTCCGATATTTGCAAGGTAAGCACAACAAGCGGTATGGACACCTATATATACAACGCTAAATCCAATATTTACAATGTTACGTACAAATGGCGTGGTTCTCGCATGGAGTTAAAACAGCAAGTAATAAATGTGCCTGGACCTTGTTTATTGCGAGAACCACGCCATTTGTACGTAACATTGTAAATATTGGATCCAGCGTTGTATATATAGGTGGCCATGCCGCTTGTACTTACCTTGTAAATATCGGAGGCCGTGGACGTTCTTTTCAAGCAAGCAGTCGAAAATGTCGAAGATGTAACCAGAAGACTCAATTTTTCTTGACCCTGCCTGATAAGGATTGTTGAAATACAATCGAAAATTTGCAAGATACTGGCAGTATCCTGTTTTTGAAAGTGAGCGTAATGAGTAATTTCCGAGTTCGAAGTTCTAAGATTCGTTTTAATATGTTGAGATCTATGTTCTCAGGTGCTTTTGTTTTATTAAATGTGACAATGTTTATTGTTTAACTTTTCTATTCAATGCCAAAAGTTATAGTGGCAATGGTTTGGTGAAATCAGTAGCTGACAGGTCAGCAACTGAATTCATCAAGCCATTTGCTCTAATAAACTTTTGACCTATGGAAAAGTTAACTATCGTCACATTTAATCAAAAGAAATTAAATCAATGGGATTAACTTGGTGAGTATTTTGATCTGTTGATATCGCTTCTCTGAATGGCCAAACTATTCTCAGCCTGACGTCCCCTTTCAACCCCTTTTGGGTTTTGATGGTTAGCCGAGGTCTTAGTATCGTGAACCAAATGAGATACTAAAATATTACTAATCGTCTGAAATTCTTTCATTAGCTGAAGTACAGTCAGTATACCCTCAAACTTCTAGCTTCCGCGGTCAGTTTTGTCATTACTTTTGATGTTCTAAGTAATCTTGAAAATAAATTAAATTATCATAGCCAAATTCATTTTCATAAGGATTTCCTCAAGAGCTTTAACTATTATTAATTTCAGTCTTTTCCGTCCCAAACTCATTTTTTCACTAGAACTTTTCATGCTTGTTGGTACTGTAGCAATGTTTTACTCGTGAAAAAGCAACACAGACTAGGTATCGTAGTGAAATGGGGAAAAAAATAATTTTATTGATTCATTGTTTAGATGCCATTTAGTTTTATCAACGATACAAATTTAATCTGAACTGCATTAGAAGAGAAATGAGTGGCTTGTCAGCGAGGATAACAGTTGTTCTTAAAAACCTTAAGCATACATTGTTCCATTTTCGCAGTTATTTTTTCATTCGTTTAATTGTCTGATCATACTATAGCGTGGATGGAGATTTAAGCGCGTTTTCTTCATCGATACTTCTTTAATCAATCTCTTATATTAACGCTCATATTGCTTGGTATTTTTCGCCCGTACTTGAGCTGTATTGGGCTTTGAATAGGTTTCAGTAGGTGATCTACTATGATAAAGGAAAATGTCCGTTGCAGAAGTTAGTTGGCTCATCGATCGTCTGAAGGTGCCGAGTGAGCGAGGTCGTTCGAATGCACAGCCGGCGAAGAAGGAGCGCCCTTCCGTTAGCAAAGGGCTAAAATGTTGACAGCTCAGCTTGGAGAGACGGGCCTAGACAACTCACGTCCGTGAAGCGGAAGACGCTTATATTTTATTCTTTTCTTTTTTTTCTTTCTTACGTCATTTACTTTTGTAGGCGGGTTTGGCAAAACAGTCTTGTGTGCTACAGTTACGTGTGCCCTATACTTTTGAGTTTTTCTAAAGAGATGCATCGAGGAGTTTCGGTAAGGTTTCCCTCAATCGAGAGGTCTGGAGAACTTATGTAAAAGTTCATCAGAGAGATCGTGGAATCTAATACTCTTTATGACATTTAAGGTAAATCATGGCAGCTGTAGAGTGAGTTTTTTGTGGTTAAAGCGTGTGTGATTACTTTTTACCACTTTTTCAGTGTCAGTGTCTTGGTACAGACCTTTCTACCCACCAGAATTTCTACCATCTGTAACTGATTGAGTGAGCGTGGACCCGTTTTAATTCGTTGATTTGACAATTTGCTACGAATATGCTATGAGGTAAAGCCGAGTGTACGTGGTTTTGTGATGACAGCATTTCTTAAAACCCTAATAGGTTTTTTTTTTTTTCACCTTTAGTGTCCTCCAAGGGCTCGCAGTTTTCAGGTCAATCGGACGACTTTAGTTTTTCTCTGCATAGAGGCGCGTTTACGCAACGACTCGCCTTTGCATTCTCGGATCCAGAATTTAATCGCGATGGCAAAGGTGTCGTTGCCGTAGTAACAACGCTACCTGGATTAGCTGAATCTGACATCGTTTGAGTAAATGCTTGCAGCGGTATAATTCGTTAGAATAAGATCGGAATTCTTCTTCCCGATGAAACTTGCCATCGCCGCGTGTCACTTGTTGGGCTGATACCGCAGCATGCTGCTACCAATAATTCTAACATAGTTCATAACAATTGCTGTGCAAAGCATATTCCTAGACTAAAAATATCAATAATAAAGCATTTACACTTAACTGCAAGTCAAACAACTATCAGTAACGATAGTTTTGAACAATAATCAAAAGGTTCAAAACGTTGACGCTGCAGCCGCTAGTATAAAACTGACTTACGCCATCACCCCTGATGAAAACTTTGAGGCTTACACGTCTGTCACATATTGCAACAACGGTCGCTAATCTAAAAGTAGTTCCCACTATAATAATATTGTAGATCAGAAGGTGTTAGCTTGGGTTTTAAGATAGCAATTATAGACTCTCAGTACTTTTTTTTTGGGCGTGACGATAGCATTTAAATAAATCTATGGCTCTCGGTAATTTTAGGCCAAATTTTAGCTTCCGTTTCTATTTCGTAAACAACAACTGCAGAGAATTGCGTTATAGAGTACGCCCGTTCATTCATGCAACACATGAGAGTTCAAGTTACCATAGCAACCAGGAATCTTATAAATATTATACTTAGCCATGTTATTTTTACGTATTGTAATATAAACATGACTGCTGTAAATTTCGTTTTATATAAACCTTCTCCATGCTTCGGTGTTTCGAGGTTGAGGATTTGAGATTCCCATTACTGTACATGCAACGTTATTCGCCATGTTGAAGGGAATTCCTCCAACCATTCTTTTTCAAAAGAAGCGATGAATCCTTTTGTTTTTTTGTTTTTTTTTCCCTGATCGCCTGCCTTTTTGTTGTGTTTAAAATATGATAATTAGATGTTATTATTTCTGTGTGTTACGGCGAAAAAGATTGTTAGCTGTAAGGCAACAACGATGTTTTTTTATTTTCTGATTTTTTTTAAAGTTTACTTGGTTCGCAGCAGCACAGTGCATGCTTCGTCGGAATTTCTTAACTATTTGTCAGGATTCCAAATTTACAATGGTGAGTGCTACATATATAAATTCAGAAAGCGTTTTTTTTTTCATAATAATTGGTTTATTTACGGTAAATTCGAGCTCAACAATACTTATGGGGATTTCAGGCAACATAGAAAGTTTCATTCCAATCCATCCTTTTGTTTTGTCTCTACCTAGACTACAAACGTGGAACAAACCAACCAACCAGCCAATATTTTGCATTTTGGTGTCCGACATGGGCTATGCTACACTCGCTTTGCTCGCTCTGCTCCACCAAAAAACTCACAAAATGGCTTCAGGGCAGTTCGTAAATTATTGCTTTCGGATTTGTGTTGACAGTATATTGATGAACCTGTTGCTTAGTGTAATGCTTAGTGTGTGCTGTAAATATACAGCACGTTATCGTACTACTGAAAGAACAAAGTTGCATTCTGCCGGAATTTCCAAAATGTATTTGAGACTTAATCTTAAAAATAGATAAAGAACGATTTTTTTTTTTTTACGGAAAGCTAGATTAAAATTGCGCATTGTTGGTTGAAGAAGAACGAAATGTCCTTTATAAAATCTCCAACACTACCCTTTGCTGTTTGTCAAATACGGTAAGCTCACTTCCATGGATACTCGTATGTTCTTGAATCTAAAATGCAAGAGTAGGCATTGAAAGTCAAATAACGAACATATAATCTTCATTTTAGCTTGCTTGTCTTGCATGCGTCCACAGATAGCATTTACTTTATTATTTATACCATCTGCGGGCGTGTGTTTGAAATAAGCTGTTGATGGTGCCATTTTGTGTCCGGGCAAGCACATTATTCCCGACACGTTTATGGTTTGTACCAAACTTTTGGGCTTGTCCAGTCTAATATAATCTAATATAATCGCGATGGCAAAGTTGTCGTTGCCATGGTAACAACTATACCAGGATTAGCTAAACTCGACGTCGTTTGAGAAATGCTCTCAGTCTTGTAATCCGTGATAGTAAGATAAAGAATTCCTCCTGACGAAATTTTCCTAGTCGTTTCTGAACTCGCAATATTGACGGTTTTCGTTGTGAGTCGAAAGGGCTAAAACCGCCGCCATGTTGGAATTTCAGGTGATTTCTAGCTTCGAGGAATGCAAAGGCGTGTGTGTGCATAAACGCGCCCTTGTATTTGTTTGCTTGTTACCTTACCGTCTTTGTTAAAAGTGCGTGCGTTTGTGTTAAGGGCATCGAACACATTTGAAATGTATTTGGAATTTGGATGGGACTTACATATGAAGCTTTCAGTACGTGGAGGCACTCGTCCTTCTACGCGCTAAGGAGTATTATTGCTTTAAATGCTTACTTCAGTTTTAATACCAATTTTAGGAAGTTTTTCTGTCATGGTTACCCTATACCACCCGTTTAGCATGGCACAATTTAATGCCTGTGACTATACCATTGGACCTCGTCACAGACGCATGATGCATGTTGCTCGCTACTATGTGCGCCATAGTAAAGATGGTGAAGGAAGAAAAAATACCTAACGCATCTGAGAACACATCACGGTTTCCCACAAAGTAAACGTGTCCGCTGTGGCACTTCTCTGTATACCGTGGTTCCTCTCGTGTGTTACAATAATAATAATAATAAGCGCCTCAAGATAAACGTTAATTTTAGCGGCAAGTGTTTGAAACAGTATCGCGATTACGTTGTGCGGGACTCGGTGCTGCTCTGAAATTACAGGTAATTAAAAAAGAGGTAATTAAAGTTGCTGTACCCAGTACACAAGAGGAAGCCCGACCGTGGATTTTTTCTTGTGCATTTCTTTACCTTGTGTGTGTTTTTTGGGGGTCGTTGTTTTGTAGATCTGCTAACCTTGAGGTGGCTCAATGACTCGTCAATGCATTGGCTGCATAATGCAGTGATCTTAGATTCATTTCCCGGTTGGATGGCCACACTTTTGTCTTTGAGTTGGCTCTGTGAGGATCTTTGTTTATTTCCTTATTTAAGGCATTAAATCCTCCAATCTAATCCAATTCTCGAGTCAATCATATTTTGAAGTGCACATGACGAGTTTGTGTCCCTGTATTTCTTTAGTCTGTGCATTCTTTTCCCTCACTGACTGTCTGCTGCAAGTTTGAAACGGTGACGTTTAATCCTTGAAAAGTGGCTGACACTAAAATTGTAACAAAAATATGCTTCATTTCTGATGTTTTTGAAATTAGTGAAGCGTGTTCGTATATCTCTTAAGACAACAAATTAGTTCCTCCTTACGAAATGATTCCGTCAGACTGCTCTCGTCAGTGCTGTGCTTTTCATCTGAAAGGTTAAACGGCGAAAGGAGACATTTGTTAGGTTTTTACTTCGATTCCAGTCTGCTCTGTAGAATTCTTTCTGGAGGACATAGTAATGGTCTGTAACGTCCGTAAAATACATAACCACAGAGACTATAGTGCAGTATTGAGGTTCTTATAATGTATTTCCAACGTTTCTCGTAGTGTTATCGTGTAAGAAAGCCTTGAAATTTTGAACTAAAGGCGTGTTAAATCGTTGATTCAAGTTACAATATTGATGTCGGTGTGTATGTAAGCAGAATTCGCTCGTTTTCTTTGAAAAAAAAATAAAAGAATAAAGTTTTCTGGCTTGATTATTTTGCCAGTTTTGCAGTCCTAGCCAATTCTTCGTTCCTTTTCTTTCTTTCACGCGTGAAAAGCAATGTTTTTTTATTAAGCCAACCGAGTGAAAAAATAAAACTGGAAAAAAAAAAGGTAGACTTTGCTTTGTTCCTTAACGCAATTTACCTTTCGGGAAAAGCTGGGGAGGCAAACAGACTGGTGCAATATTTAATCTTCTTTGGGATGCTGCCTGGTTTTAACGGAGGGAAGAGCGAATGGAGATAATGGAGTAGGCCCGCATGTATCCTTTGCCATTTAGTGGCATGAAGCGTAGCATTATGAATGCACCAAAGAGCGTAAGGTAATTTTGTGTATACGCATTTGCACGATTTATTGCTTTAACGAATTGGTAACAAGATTTCCTGGGTTTTATAATGATAAACTAAGTCATTAAAGTTTAACTATATGCACGACATTAGGGTGTACAATTCGTGTAGGTGTACAATTAGGGTTAAAGTGAACCTGTTCACAAGAATGAGTTTTCGTTGTACTGGTAATCCGCATCAAATGTCATGGCATTAATAGCTTAGGTTTATTCATCGTGCACTTAATTTTACTTTTGTTGAATCATGGCATCCACGCAAGGAATAAAACCGGTATCTTTACCTGCTTGTATTATAAAATTTAATCTCTGAAACCACTGTGTTCTGCCAGAACACATCTGTGTTTACCAGCACAGCCAACACACAAGTTGTGTACTAGCAGTACACACTTTGTGTAGCGGCAGAACACTTTCTTCCGTACAAAGCATGTGTACCGCCACTACACAAACTGTGTACTGGTAGTACACAACTCAATGTGTTGGCTGTACCGGTACACACAGATGTGCTCTGTCAGAACACAGCATCTTTCAGAGAGTTTGCTATTATACGATTTTGGTAAATTATGTAAATAACGGATCTTAAGCCCATTTCTAGAGCCGATAATTAACAACAAAAAATGTATCTGAGGCACCACAGTATGATGTTAAACTGTCTGTAGCAATTATTTGTTGGGTTTCTAATGAGATTCACCAAGACTTCACCGTGTTCGCAATTGGTGACGGATTTTGTCATTCCAGTTTAGGCTACCATTTTAATCCTCTCGACGAAATCTTTTTATTGGCATAAAAGACAACTGAATATTAAGAAGGTTGTTTAGTCAAAACCTATGGCTACATACAGTGAAAAAAATAATAATAATTTTTGTTTTGAAGATAGATACTTCATTCAACAAAAGAGACTACACTGCGTTGACTTGCATATACACTTAAAATAATGGGAACTTGAATTTTCCGTATTCTTGAAACCGCTATACCAACGGAGCTGATGGAAGAACTGTGCATCTTTAAACAAGACTTTTCCATATCTTGTTCGTATATATGGTAGCATGATGATATTGTGGTGGTCACTGTTAACTCGTCAACAAGTATTAAAAAAAACCATTCAAATAATGAAGTTTCGAGCACTGGCAATATTTTCGTCAGGGAGAGTATTGTCAGTGATTGAAACGTAGTCTATTTTATTATTGGTTTTATATGTTTTGACGAGTATTTTTTTTTTTTTTTTATATATTATTGAATTATACTGGAGGTCAAGTCAAGCTTTCACTTTGAAATTTATATCTTGTTCGTAGATCCACTGTTCGTAATTGGCGGAGCGGAGCGAGCAAAGGGAGCGTATTGTAGCCTTTTAACAAATAGCGAATTGCAAAATGTTGGCTGGTTGGTTAGTTTGTTGCACTTCTGTAAAGTTGGTGGAACCCAAACGTAAAGTTGGATTGTAATGAAATTTACTATCTCCATCGCTCGAAATACCGCAAAAATGTTGAGCTCGAATTTGCCGTAATCATCAATTATTGCGGAAGATATTACATTTTTCGAATGTATCGATTTAACTCTCACCATTGGTAAATTGAGACTCCTGAATAGTTAAGGAAGTTCGGCGTAGCATATATCATGCTGCTGATAACCAAGTGAAAAAAATTAAAACCTCGTTGCTTCCTCACAGCTAAATAAATAAATAATTTCCTGCAAAAGCAACAGGTTAAAGAAGGACCCCCACAGACCACAGACTGACACCCTGCCAAAAAAGTTACGGTTAGAGTTGGTTACTTCCATCTAACGTATTTGGATAGTTTCGTCCTTTGTTCGACCAATTTCTTTAAAAAAAACATCCAATGAGGGAGCCAGTAACACCTCACAAGGTAGAGCGTTCCACACAATCTTTCTCGGTGTTATTCAAGGAAATAATAACATTTAATCATGGCATTTTAACCACTACAGAAAGACAGGCGATCGGAAAAACAAAAGGATTCCGTTATAATGACACATATTTACTTCATTTGAAAAGAATGCTAGGAAAATTCCCTGCAACATGCCGATCAGCAGTGCCATGTGCACTATGGTAAAATCCACCCACATTAGTCAGTGGAGAAAGTGTTAGCGACGCGACCAAAGCCTGCTTACCACTGATCTGTATGTATTCATCCGCGAGCTTCAACTCAAACAATGATGCAGAAATAGCATAACAATTCATTCACTCGATTATTTTTAATGCTAATAATTTCACATTTTTTAGGCAGTGTTACACTATGGCATGTCTGTATTGTTAATACACTCATTGTTTAATGCTGAATAGTGTGTGTTATTTCTGCATTACGAGATTTTATTAAGCAGGAATGATTTTTCTCTTTCAAAAATGTTCCTGAAAAAGACCGCATTGGTTTAGCCTTTAAAAAGACCGTTAGAGAAGCGTTAGAAGCAAGTGGGGTATGAAGGTGGGGGGAGGGAGCGGGGGGTAACAAACTGTAACGAATGTCTTACTTCAATCCTTACGTGGCGCTTGCGAGCCAAAGTTGTCAAACTTTCCGAAACTCGTCACAGTCAAGCCTGTTCAAACACACGTTTCCTCCAATAATGAATGTACTTCTCCTTCCCCCCCCCCTCCCCCGCGCCTCTAAAACAATAGCCTATCGTCTCATTCAATGGCCAGGCCAGGTTAGCCAAGTTGTGATGCTGACGTTTGCAGCATGTTGACTAACTTCCAAAACTTGAATAACCTATCGTTGCTGTCATAATCATAACGGCTTCGTCGTAATTTATAAACATGCCTCCTTTCAAATCCCGTAATTTGAAAGACAACACACGCATGTCACTGGAAGTTCGTTGAATACACCGAACTGCAAATTCGGAGTGATTCGTCTCATTGTCGTCCGTGAGAAGTTTGGTAGGAATCATATTCGTTTACGGCACGTGTCACTTTTCAACAGGTGCAATGTCGTCATTTCGACAAAAATCATGAACTTTTTCCGAATTTCTGAAAGCGTAAATTCATCGAATTTTTACGTACGTGAGTCCGTGCATCGCAGCAAGGCTGTGGAATGAATAACGCTTGTGATCGTACCGTGTTTTTTCACCTTCAATTAATGGACACAGTTCACGGTTCGACAAAATCGTAATATCAACAGCATTATTGCAGCCAAGCCTGCATGTCAGCTTTACGTTAACTCTTGGTTGATATTTTTCCCTTCTCCACAGAATGGTATGAAGCGTTATGCATTGTTCGGATTTCGTTTGTGTGGCGCAGTCAAACACCCAACACTTACTTTGAACTCTGTTCTGTAACGATAGACAGCAGCTTCGGACACGCCGCCCAGCAATCGTGTTTCCTTTGCAAATCCACGAATAGATTTCTTTGGATCATGTTGGCGCGGTTGGCATTACAGTTTGCTTTTGGGAACTCGAAAGGCGCTTGCAGAAGCCATCGCTTGCGCTGTTGTTGGCATCGCCGCCATCTTGGAACTACTTCCGTTTGCAAGACAAGCTGCTGTCAAAGTGTACGATCTGCTGAAAAATGCTAATCGACTATTTTTTTGTGTTTCATGAAAATTATGTATGGCCAAATACCGTACCTGAATAGTTTCTGAGAGAGTTTCTTCCCTAAAACGTTTTGGTTGATGCTGGGAAAACACGTACTACGTTAAGCCTACCGTCGTAATCCAATTTCAAACAGGCGTGAAGAGGCTCTATTGCACCGCTAACTCTCTCTCCACTGACGAATGTGGGTGGATTTTACCATAGCTGCGAGTGTCTCAAATCTGATACCTTTAATCATAATAGTAGTATAACGAAGCCATTTATTCGAAACAAAACTACGCAGCCGTCGCTATCTTTTTACCACACTAAGAATTATTAACACGCCTTCGTGTAACAGTTTCGAGATTTCCCATTACTGTGATAATCCAAACTCACAGCACCATAATGTGTGATAAAAATAACCTTGAACACAGTTCTCTTATACGTGCGTTCAATTTGTGGGCCCCGAACAAAAAAGGCTAAGGACTCCAGAAACATTTTAAGACCATTACTCTCACGAAAATATAAATTAATTATACCGAGAATATGAAAACTAGCCGTCATTGCTATCAAAAAGAAAAGTTAGACAGCGAAGAAAAGTACATTAAGTTCTAAATTTGGAGCAACGGCGCTTGGGGGTTTGTGATAGTCCCTTTGGGGGATTTATGATCGACAATTTCTACATGAGAGCTGAATATTTTGGTTTTAAATCCACTTCGTGAATTCGTGATGTGATGTTGAAGTTCAGCATTACGCATCGAAAAAGAAATGTAGACTTTGATATGATCTGGAGATCAACTAAATTATATGAATGACATGGCTAGTTTTTAGTTAAATTCTTAAATTGAAAAACCTAACCTTAAACTCTTAGTGTGCACCGAGTTAGTGCCACAAACTAATTTTAAGTGACATTTACGAATCTAGCAAAGGCATAATAATAAACATAAATATAAGTTTCCAAATAGGCCCAAATAAGTAGGCTTAAATTTAAATAGGCCCAAAGCCTATTAGTCCTAGTCTAGCAAAAGTAATAAAACCACTGTTCTTCAGTCAGCTCCTTTGAAAACCGGCCTCAAGGGTGACATATTCGGGATTCCGCCATACTGTTGTTATATTTGTTCGTGTTTTTGTCGTCAACGAATTTGTTATCCATCCATCGACATCTTCTGCTGGAAGTGGTCCGTTCTGTAAATGTTACCCACTCGATATTTTCTTCACTGCATTGCGTAGATTTTTTTTTTGTATAACCATTTCGAAGGTTGCTTCAGCTAGATGAAACCACTCTAGCTCCATTGCACCAGTTGACATGAGCAGTGCCACCTTACTTTAGTCATTGGATATATATTGTATTATACGTCGAGGGGCCCTGGAGAGGGTGAATGCTTCCGAAAGACGTCAACTGCAACTTCAACCATTTTCCTTTTTTGGTTTTCGGCCTACAAGCCATCTTGTCTCAACGTGCCCAACTTTGACGCAATAAAAAAATGCCCAATATTGACTAGCGCTGCGTTCTGCATGTGTCGGCGACGCTTGACGTTTGCGAATAATGGCAAAACTATGCTTGGAATATTGATATTCACTCTTGGATGCCAACGTCGAAGAAGGTCTAGAGAAATGGAAAGACGCTGGGAGATGTTAGTGGTGACAGGACCATGATCGAGATTGTATTGGTCAATATCAAACAAAGCTCGGAAAACCTGAAGCGGAGTGGATATTAAAATTGGTATTGTTTGTAACTTATACACATGTATTCAAGACTGAAGTGGGCCTCGTATGTTATTACTTTTTTTTTGTGCTTTGTTATCAATTCATATTAGATTTTAAAGTAGATTTGGTTCTTCGCCGTTCAGATTGAAATATGCCATTCAAAATTATTTCAGCTGAATGCCAAAATCAAGCTGCATTTCAGAATATTTTGATGTGCAAATTTCATTATTTGTGTCAGTCGAAAAACACACAGGCGTGAAACTTGTATGCTTTTTTTTTTGCCATACAGGGCTCTCATTCCAATTTTTTTTATAGGATTCCAATAAAGCTCCTATAAATCGTGAAATGCTCCTATATTTCGTATATTTTTCTGTTCCGAACTCAAAAATTGCCGTGTTTGTAGCGTGTTACCTTCCTACACTAATTATATAGGCCCTAAAAGAAGAACATAGATCTTCCCTTCTGCAGCATGGTGTGAAAACACGGCCTAGGAAAGCGTGTGCCGGCCATGTTGTGGACTCAAAAGTGATTTTTATCATCTTATTGTATTGCAGGACAACCAAAAACACTGTTGTCCTATAACATAATAGAACACACTCCCACTGCATCCAGGCTAATAATTCATATAAACCATCTCAAGATTTTGTTTGATTTTCCTATAAAGCTCCCATTTTTTAACAAAAAAATTCCTATTTTTCTAATTTTTTTTTCCATTGAAGTTGGCTGGGAGCCCTGTTATAGCATCGACACCATTTTGGCTGCGATCGTTATAGCTGAACCGACAAATTATGAGATTCTTAAGTATTGTCAGTGTGTAAGTACCACCATATACTTCGCTTCTCCGGGGTAAAAATACATTCGCGTAATGCAGTTCCCCTCCTTAACTACTTTAAAGTATTGCCGAGAGCCTCCGTATCTTACTACCGTTCGTCTGGCAGCTGGTAAATAAACAAGGGGGGAGGGGCCAAATAAGGGGGCTTTTCACCTTGCATCTTCCCCTCTCTCCAGTTACCGCTGTGTGATGTCAATGTTGGGCATTGGGGCTCGTCATTCAGTTGTCTTATTCTTATTAAGACTTGTTATTCTTATTAAGACTCCTGACCTGTTGTTTTTTTTTTCTTCTTCTAAAAAAAAGTAACGCTACTTATTTTTTGTAACTAAGGGCGCGTTTACGCTACGACTCGCCTTTGCATTCTCACTGCTGAAATTTAATCGCAATGACTAAAGTGTCGTTGCCATGGTAACAACGCTTCCTGGATTTGCTTAATCCTAAATCCTTTGAGCAAATGCTTGCACTCTTGTATAATTCGTGGCAGTACGACAAAGAATTCCTCCCGACGAAACAATTTTCCCAATCGCTTCTAAACTGCTAAAACCGCCGCCATGTTGGAATTTCTGATAATATCTAACCTTTAGCTGCGAGAATGCAAATGCGTGTCGTTGCGTAAACCCACCCTAACGTTACCAGCTGATGGTTGAGGAAAGGTCTCTTGGCAATTTCAAATTTCTTTGTGCGGCAGTATTTCTTCGTGGACAGCTGTGGCAGTGACGTGACGTAGTATTATTGTATATAACTCTATGGTGGAGCCAGTAACTGGGTTAGCTGCAAGGGGCACTGGAGGGCTAAAAGAAAGGCGTGTTACTGAAGACAATGCTGTTAAGAGTGGATTTCTTAGGCCTATAACGCGCGATTTTTGTCGATTTGTTGGCAGTTGCTGACATTTTTAAGCAAGTGGAGTCTTTATTTTCCGATTACAACCTCGCAGCATAAGGGATTGGAGAAAACATTTTTTTAATCCAAAGAAATCCGCTCTCAAAGCACTGCCTTGACTATAAGTGCCGTTGTTTAACCCACCATTTCAATATAGTGCCCCCTGCAGCTATCTCTCTTGTAGCCAATATGACGTCACTGGCCACTGCTCTATAGACTTGATGAAACTATTCTTTATTACGAGAAACTCAAATTTGCAGATGGAATCTTCAGTGTTGGCATGAGAGACACAGTGACTAACCTCGGTATCAGCGTTGAAGCATAAAATGGTACATTTGTGTACTCCAACCTGTATTTTAATGGCGGACGTATTTTGGCTTTGTGTAGTTATTTAAAAAAAATCGTAAATCAAATCTAGTTTAATGCGTGAGTTTTTGCTCTGAAACCGCTTGAGGTCAGTTTCGTTTCGTTTCTTTGAAGGAAAAATCAAGATGTCGATTTTGAGTATTGCCCATCTTTGAGAAATACTCAAAAAACTTGAATGATTGAAAGTACAGCCAAGTTGAAATAAAGTCTCGCACGAAAATAGATGCAGCTGGCATTTCAGATCTGGTAATGTGAGCTATTTTGAGCGGCCGGTATGAAAGCATCGGCACAAGTCATTGATGACCGTATCTTCTGCTTTACGAGGTGCAAGGTCGCCGTTCTGAAGGAGAGAGAAATGATGCTCCCCTCGACCCGAAATGTTTAAAAAAAAAAAAAAAAAAAGAAACGTCCTCTAAGCTGGAAGTGCTCCGGTCTGGCAATCTGTCGTTGAATTCGTTGTACCAGGGCAAAATCATGACTTTTATTGAAGTGTGTATGTATGTATGTATTTATTTATTTCTGTATTGCTTATTAAATTACTGCTATCCCTAGGGACCTTTGAATAAACGTCAGTCTAAGTAGCAGAGGGATTTCCGTGCTTAAGTTTTCCCCGGCGAGACTGCCTGAGAGTTGACGTCGGCTTGATGACCTAGGCTAGCTGAGGGTCAAATTTCCCGCCCGAGAACGCGACGCCAACGACACTTTTCAGAACGGAGAATATAGAGATCCACAGACGTGGAATGGGTTGGAGTTAAAACTTGCGCTTCTGGCGAATATCTCTCTGACAGGTGGGTGACTCTGACTGATTGATAGACCCTGGTTATCTCTATACAGGCAGCTAGTACAGTCCTTGGCCATCGCTCATAGCAACGGTAACGAATCCTGCAGATTGCAGCACTCAAGATCTATCGGTTGTAATGTGTCTGTTTTAGAAGCAGGCACCCCTGGTACTTCTTAACCAAGTTTTCACCTAAATTGAATGGTCGTTCTTGAAACATGGCGGTTGCTGACCATTGTAACATTTTTTTTTTTTACGGCGACTATAGAGTATTTATATTTTTGATGTTGTCGACGATAAAGAAAAATAATTAGCAGTTAATATTAGTAATAAACGAAGTAACACAAAGGGACAACATTGTTTGTTTCATTGTGTTTATTATAGTTTATTTTCGTCGATTATTTATTTTATCGCCATTTATTTTAGCGATTGTGTGCATTGGAAGATAAGGGAGTCTGCGATTCCTTTTTTTCTAATTTACTGTGAGGGCTTTAACCATTTATTCTGGATTTAAATTTTTAGAGGACTACATCAGGGTGTCCCATAAATATACAGACAAACATTGAATGGTTATAATAGGTGGCACTGAAATAAGCAACTATTACATAGTTGCTT